>CANDYM010000370.1:0-106056 GCA_947397865.1 Polietes domitor
AAAAAATACAAACGAAAAAACTAAAACAAATTTATAGAATTTTAAAAAAATTAGATCGTCTTAGAATTTTACCACGCCCCATATTTCATATTATTGGATTAGTATTTTTTCTATTATTTAAATTATATTCTAGTTGTTCTAAAAATAATCTTAAATTAACGAGCTCTTCATTAAATCATCATTTTTTTCGTTGGAAAACAAAACCCAAATCTCACCATATCAAATTCAATAATTCCCTGAAAGATTCTACACTTTTAAAGGCGTTTCATATTCTAACTCCAACACATTTCGCAGCCAGAGGAAATCATAATTTATAGTAGACGCTGTGAAAAAAGGAAGAAACAACTGAGGACCTGTACAAGCGAGTAACATAGAATTGAAATTTGTTACGCCAAAAAGGATCTGCTAATGAATTGCTCCTCTTCCCTGTTTCCTTTTGTGTTTTTAACTGGCGTTATCACCTTAGCTACGCCACGTATGACAAAGCGTACGGGAGGTCCGCCGACTGGAAGATCAAGCCGGACACACACACAAAACGGTCACACATTAAGGTTAGTTGAGACGGTTTGTTGTTTCAAATAGTTGAGTTAAAATTTTCGTGGGTTTGTTAACGATTTTATACGTTTTCGATTCATTAGCAATAAGAAACGAAACTAACATACACGGGCATACATACTAACTAACATGTCTACGTTAAATGGGTACACTCAGAAAAATGTGTTTGTGAAACCTGAAACAGTAGAAATTGATGTGCAATAGGATTGTAAATCCTTAAATAAGTTCAAATGTATCTTTCACATTATATGATTCCCCAACAATTTTAGGCACTAGGCTCGACAGTTGGGCAACTTTAAAAAATCTAAAAATTGGATTTAACACCAAAAAGTTGTTGACGGACAAATTTTTACTTAATAAGTTTGAGGTTTTCCTAGCGTTGCACAAAGGCGGAATTAGGATTTTTTTTTGATATTTGAATGCCCTCATTTGGCAATCTTGGTTCACAAATATATTATTGCCTTGTTGAAGAATTATTTGGTATCATTGGAAAGGAAATTATCTCTAGTTTTTTTAAATAATTGTGACGTTGTATTGATGTGACAAAATATTGAAAATACGCCGCAGTTATATAGTATTCTGCCAACCCGCGAAAATTATAATACTCTATATTGTATTGTGTTTGACTAAAAGCAAGCGAAATATGAAAAACTGTATTTCTATGAATTTTGAAGTAAAGGAAAATTCGCCAAAGTTGGATTTTTACCAATTTTAATATATTTTTCTCAATTCTAGCCTGATATTGTGCCGATTTTAAAGCTTTTTTGATAGGACATGCACACGACAAAATTGCGAATTGAAAATATGTGGATTTGTTGCTTTGAATAATATTAAATTAAATACGAACACTGACAAATATTTGATTTTAAAGATTTTATAAAACTAACTCGCAATGTTGCTTATAAGCAACATTAGGGCTGAAGGGTTTAAATAAAATAATTAATAAAACAAAAATTGACACGTTGTTGATGTGTATTCTTTTTCACAATAAAGATAAAATTGTGATGATGATTTTGGGTAGGAATATCATTATTATCTTAAAATATTGTTCACATAGTACTCTACTTTTAGTGATCCTAAGAAACCACAGACTTTGACAGATTTTCTTCAAGTTTGGCAAAACAGCTTAAATTCCAACTAAAAACAGCTCTGGTAAAAATAGGATAGATCGGTTCAGATTTATATATAGCTCCCATACAAATGTCTCCTCCGATTTGACAATTTCCGCTCTAGAAACCACAGACTTTGACAGATTTTCTTGAAATTTGGCAAAACAGCTTATATTTCAACTAAAAACAGCTCTGGTAAAAATAGGATAGATCGGTTCCGTTTTATATATAGCTCCCATTCAAATGTCTCCTCCGATTTGACCCTTTCCGCTCTAGAAACCACAGACTTTGACAGATTTTCTTCAAATTTGGCAAAACAACTTACATTTTAACTAAAAACAGCTCTGGTAAAAATAGGATAGATCGGTTCAGATTTATATATATATAGCTCCATTACGCATTTCGGTACTGAATTGATTATTCCGATCTAGCATTTTTGAACAGATTTTCTTCTAATTCGGCACATCAGCTAATGTTTCAAATAAAAATTATTATAGCGAAAGTGGGTCACATCGATTCAGATTATATATAGCTTCCGATTTGATTCTTTCCGCTCTAGAAACCACATATTTAACACTCTATACAATTTGGGAAAGCGTCTAATATTTCAACTGGAAAACCTTTACTAAACATGGGTCACATCGGTTCAGATTTGTATATAGCTCCCATTCAAAGTTTGTGTTCAAATTTTCTTACAAATACAGATAGAAGTATTGAATTTGTAGTATATGCATCGTATATCACCCGGTTCAAATGTAATGACCTTTTTATATCCTACACCATAGGGTATAATGACTAAGTGTAGGGTGTCATATAGTCGGCCACGCCCGACTTTAACCTTCCATACTTGGTTTTAATATTAAGAATCACCAAACAAAATAGTCCAAAATAAAGAATGAAATTATGTGAAAATATAAATGCAAAATCAACCAAATGAAAAAACACAAAGATTGTGCAACTTTTCATATAAAAAATCGCCCAAAAATTTTACTAATTTTTAATATTAAATATCGCCAAACAAAATAATGAATAATGACCATAAATGAAATTATGAATAATGACCATAAATGAAATTATGAACAAAAATAAATGCAAAATCACCGAAATGATAAATCGCCCAAATGATAAATCGCCCAAATAAACGTATCACTTTCCATATGAAAAATCGCCCAAAAATTTTATTACTTTTTAATATTAAAAATGAAAATAATGAAAAATAAAATTATATCCAATTCAAAATCACCCAAGAGAGCGTCAAAAAAATGTGTGAAAAATCGCCCAAAAAATTTCCCACTTTTCATGTGAAAATTCGAGAGCGTCAAAAAATGTGTGAAAAATCGCCCAAAAAATGCCCCAATTTTCATGTGAAAATTCGCCCAAAAAATTTTAAATTTCCCAAAAATATATCTCATCTCTGGAGTGTCAAAAGTAGGATACACAGAGTAAAGATTTTTTCCCCTTGCTTCGGCCGGGCTTAAAAACTTTTCCCCTGGGGAATGTTCAAAGCCGCAGTGCAAAGGTTTTCAGCGTTGTATTTATGAAACATAGCCTAATTTGAGAATTATGAAATATCACCCAAAGGAAGATATTTCATATTTGCTTTCATGAAACAAATCGGCCAAATGACAAATAAAAAATTGCCCAAAAATTATGAAAAACACCCAATTCTTTGTGTGATTTTTCAGATTAAAAAATCGCCCATTTGTAGTGTTGAATCTTTTGGGTCATTCTTCATATTTTTTTGCGATTTTTCATTAAGAGATTTTTCGTGCTACGCATATTCGTTTTCATATTCTTCGTTTTATGAAAAATCACCCAATCGACAATATTTCATATTTGGTTTTTAATCACCGAAAATATGAAATATTGCTCAATAATTATGAAAAAATACCCATTTCTTTGGTGATTTCTCATATGAAATATTGCCCATTTTTATAAGAGATATTATGTGTATTTGTTTATTTTTTGTGGGCGGTTTTTCGTGGCCCTTTCATAGTCCATTACCATTTCTTTTTGGTGGATAGTGTTATAGAAAGAATTGATTTTTCTTCTGGATTCCCGAAAAAATTTGGGTCCAATGTCTAAGTTTTGAACATATGTTTTGAAAACTCCAAACAAATATTTTTTATGGTATTACAACTTCACAATGTGTAGTAATATATAATGAACTACTTTTTTGAGCAGAATTTCAAAACGACAATTTTTCTGAGTGTATGCCTTCACTATATTCATTCCCCGACCCCAGGTTAAAGGAACTCTTTTGCGCAGGCGCTCTGTCTGTCCTACGAAGAGTGCCAAGAAACCGCTTTTGAAATTGATCTGGTTTAGATGGCTTTCAAGTGTGTGTGTGGGGTTTTGTGTTTTCGTTTTTTTAGATTGGTCTAAAAACATGGTGGCGGCATTCGCCTTTGATTTGGATCTAAAGCCAAAGTGTAAAAAGGATGTTTAACCAGAGCTACCTACAATTGATTAGGCATAAATAAACACACACACACAAAGAGCGAACATAGCGCGGCGGTATGGACATCTTTTATCTTTTATGATTTCTGTGGAATTTATTACCACAGGAACGAACCACAACAGCGGCAGCATCGTCATTATTACTCTTCGTTCCAACTTAATAATGTTACTATTAATGATAATGGTGGTGGTTGTGGGAATGAGAGCAGCAAAATAGCAAGATGCTCGCTCAAGTGCATTCAAATTCGTCACACGCACTCATCTGCACAGCACAACAGATACTCTCGGCTATTTACACAGGACAGCCGACACTCACAACAATAGCTAAGGAGAAACCAATTGAGCCTCATCATCGCCATCATCATCCGTAGATGATTTGAATGGCCAGAAGGTGGTTGCTTCACTTCTCCTCACTTCATTTCGCCTCATCCAACTTCAGACGATTTCGTCACTTTCCGTAACAAAGCGTGAAGTGGGTGTGACTAGAATCACGCTCACTCTGCGGCACTGCCAGTCAGAAATCTGTTACAAATTTTAACACCATTTGCGGTGAATATGCAATAAAATCGAAAACCGAACTATGCGTGCAACGCCCTCTCCCTCTGGTGTTGGCGGCAAAAGTCACAGCCTGAAAGGGGCATCATCTCCGTCTAAAGACTATTTCCTTTTACACCTTCGCCCGAGGGGGAGGGCGTTCTGGCCCAGGGGTGCTTACCAAATTAACACATTATTTTACTCCAGAGCGTTGCAAATTGTTTATTCTGTACGTAGAGCGTAAGTTACGCAGATGCGCGTCTGCCTTCAAATTTGCCACGCATTCGTTTGCTTATTGGAATTTGTTTTTCCTTCAGAAAACTGAAAAAGGGAGGAGAGGGCGTCGAATAGTTCTAGTCTATTTCGTCATTGCTCCTCGAGTGCTCAGGAAGGTTTAGTGTGATTTTTCTCACTATTGCTAAGTATTTCCAGAAAGTATTTCCTTCAATTTGTTAAGCAGATGACGCACACCTTTGTCGGAACGTCTGGCATGTTTGCCATTCGATTTGACTCGAAAATTTATTGGACATTTATACAGAACTCGGAAGAATATTCGTTATGCTTTATTTGCTGGGTTATAAATTTTGCGTCATTTATTATCGGAATGTAGGCATGACTATGGAATGCATTCAATTATTGAGGGGGAATGAATTGAGGGGTTCAGTTTTAATTATTTCGTATGGCTAACATGGACTCGCCTTATCAAACATATGGCTTCATTTTCTTCTATAGGAAACACATAAATTGCAGCTATATGGCCAAATTCATAATACACATTTTATGGAGGGTTTATAAAATAAATTTTCAATGTAAAATCATACTTCAGTTTCACTTTTGTTAAATTATTAAGATAGTTCTTGTGTTCCGAAAGTAAAAATGTATTTAGTTCAGAGAACAAAGTAATTGTCCTTGCTGGAAAAAATATATAAAAATATATAAGAAAACAAGTAAGGAAAGGCTAAAGTCGGGCGGGGCCGACTATATAATACCCTACACCACTCCCTGCGTATGTACCTCGCTTTGATTACTAAACCCAGGTATTTCATGGGAGCAATTTTATGTAGTTCATACAAATTATATAAATTATATTCATATAATTTATATGCTATAAATTCATCTTTAGTCAAATTTAACGAATATGGTAAATAATATGGTAATTGATCCAATTGTCCGACAGACAAATACAAATTATACAGTAGTATACCAAAGTTATACCAAAGTATGGACATATGGGCATCACCCAAACAATTCTCATTGCAATTTAATTCGGTAAAAAAGTGAAATCGGGAAAGATTTTTGCATTCTGTAAATGTATGTGTTTGACAAAAAATGTTAAATCGGAAAGGACATTTGTATGGGGGTATATTGAAACCTGGAACGATGTGACCCGCTTTCACCATGTCTGTTTATTGGTGAAATATAATATGTAAAATTTGGCCAAAATCAGTAAAACATTCGGGAGCAACATTTGTATGGGGGCTATATCTAAATCTGAACCGATCTTACCCACTTTCACCATAGGTTTTTTAGTTGGATTATAAGATGTTGTGCCAATTTTAAAGAAAATATGTACAATATGTGGATTTTAGAGTAGAAAAAGTCAAATCGGGGGCTACATTTGTATGGGGGCTAAAATCTGAACCGATCATACCCACTTTCAGCGTAGGTGTTTATAGTTCGATTATAAAATGTTGTGCCAATTTTAAAGAAAATCGGGTAAAATATGTGGTTTCTAAAGCGGAAAAGTGAAATCGATAGCGACATTTGTATGGGGGCTATACCTAAATCTGAACCGATCTTACCCAATTTTTGCATCCGTATTTCTAGTTGGATTATAAGATGTTCTGCAAAATTTAAAGAAAATCGGGTACAATATGTCGTTTCTAGAGCGGAAAATGTCAAATCGGGAGCGACATTTGTATGGAGGCTATATCTAAATCTGAACCGATCCTACCCAATTTTTGCATACGTGTTTCTAGTTCGATTATAAGATGTTCTGCTAAATTTAAAGAAAATCGGGTACAATATGACGTTTCTAGAGCGGAAAATGTCAAATCGGGAGCGACATTTGAATGGGGGCTATATCTAAATCTGAACCGATCTTACCCAATTTTTGCATACACGTTTCTAGTTGGATTATAAGATGTTCTGCCAAATTTAAAGAAAATCGGGTACAATATGTCGTTTCTAGAGCGGAAAATGTCAAATCGGGAGCGACATTTGTATGGGGGCTATATCTAAATCTGAACCGATCTTACCCAATTTTTGCATACATGTTTCTAGTTGGATTATAAGATGTTCTGCAAAATGGAAAGAAAATCGGGTACAATATGTCGTTTCTAGAGCGGAAAATGTCAAATCGGGAGCGACATTTGTATGGGGGCTATATCTAAATCTGAACCGATCTTACCCAATTTTTGCATACATGTTTCTAGTTGGATTATAAGATGTTCTGCCAAATTTAAAGAAAATCGGGTACAATATGTCGTTTCTAGAGCGGAAAATGTCAAATCGGGAGCGACATTTGTATGGGGGCTATATCTAAATCTGAACCGATCTTACCCAATTTTTGCATACATGTTTCTAGTTGGATTATAAGATGTTCTGCCAAATTTAAAGAAAATCGGGTACAATATGTCGTTTCTAGAGCGGAAAATGTCAAATCGGGAGCGACATTTGTATGGGGGCTATATCTAAATCTGAACCGATCTTACCCAATTTTTGCATACATGTTTCTAGTTGGATTATAAGATGTTCTGCCAAATTTAAACAAAATCGGGTACAATATGTCGTTTCTAAAGCGTAAAATGTCAAATCGGGAGCGACATTTGTATGGGGGCTATATCTAAATCTGAACCGATTTCCTCCAAATTCAATACCGATGGTCCTTGGAAAGAAAAAATAACTTCTGCCAAGTTTCATGACAATCGGACAACAATTGCGACCTGTAGAGTGCGAA
Source organism: Polietes domitor (assembly GCA_947397865.1). NCBI lineage: Eukaryota > Metazoa > Arthropoda > Insecta > Diptera > Muscidae > Polietes > Polietes domitor. The sequence goes on from CANDYM010000370.1 coordinate 7,618, forward strand.
CAAGCTTAGATGGACAGCAGACGGACAGACGGACAGACGGACAGACGGACAGACGGACGGACAGACAGACATCGTTAAATCGACTCAGCTGGTGATTCTAAGCCGATCGGTATACTTAAAGGTGGGTCTAGCTCGATTATTTCTTGGTGTTACAAACATTTGGCGCGAAACTAACTTATAATACCCTAGACCACGAAGTGGTGTAGGGTATAAAAATGTGTCCGAGACCTAAAAATTATTTTTTTGGTGTCTCAATGCATATTGTTCTCTAAATTCAAGTGAAATTAAATTAAAATAAAGTTGAGGACTACAAAAGTTGTCAAAAATATTTTATTTTTTTTAGTTTTTTCGTTTGCATTTTTTTGGTCTGTAATCAATATTTGATTTGAACTGGGATATTGTCCTGGCTTGTGTGCTTTATTACTTGGTGCGATTTTTTAAACGCAAATTCGGCAAGTGAGTTGTGATTCTCGTTCGTTTGTGAGAATCATCTCCTTATAGAGGCCGGGTTTGATGTTGAAAAGTCGCTGCGAAGCCACTTGAAAAGACTTTTGACATGGTCGAAATCATGATCGTGGTAGTCTGCAGCCAAGTAATAAATGTCACCATGCCATTTGTAAATAAATTTGCCTTCTATTAAATATAGAAGCAAAATGGTCTTGAGCCAGGACAATATCCCAGTTCAAATATTTTATTTTTTAATGGCTACAATTCTAACGAAGAAAACGACGTCTATTTGAAAATAAAACATAATAATAATTTGTTTTCTATTTTTTATGAGGTTTTCGTGCCAGCAAAAATGTTTTTCAAACAGAAATCCTTTTTTGCAAAATGTTTGGCATGTAAAGAGGACAATAACTGCTATCATAGATCCATAGATATTTTTCAATTATGCATTTTTTTCGTTCGAATATTATAGCATTTAATAAAATCCATATCATTTTTTGTACTCTATCATCTGGTGCATAAAAAATAGATAGATTGATATTTGATATTTTGATAAAGCCCTCATTTATATGTGTAAGCCGCGGTTTCCCTGAGGGAGGCAACTTTTTATACCCTACACCACTTCGTGGTCTAGGGTATTATAAGTTAGTTTTCCGCCAAATGTTTGTAACACCAAGAAATAATTGAGCTAGACCCACCTTTAAGTATACGGATCGGTTTAGAATCGCCAGCTGAGTCGATTTAACGATGTCTGTCTGTCCGTCTGTCCGTCTGTCCGTCCGTCCGTCCGTCCGTCTGCTGTCCATCTAAGCTTGTTCGCACTCTACAGGTCGCAATTGTTGTCCGATTGTCATGAAACTGGGCAGAAGTTATTTTTTCTGGCCAAGGACCATTGGTATTGAATTTGGAGGAAATCGGTTCAGATTTAGATATAGCCCCCATACAAATGTCGGTCCCGATTTGACATTTTCCGCTCTAGAAACCACATATTGTACCCGATTTTCTTTAAATTTGGTACAACATCTTATAATCTGACTAGAAACACCTATGCCGAAATTGGGTAAGATCGGTTCAGATTTAGATATAGCCCCCATACAAATGTCGCTCCCTATTTCACTTTTTCCGCTTTAGAAACCACATATTGTACCCGATTTTCTTTAAAATTGGCACAACATCTTATAATCCAACTAGAAACACGTATGCAAAAATTGGGTAAGATCGGTTCAGATTTAGATATAGCCCCCATACAAATGTCGCTCCCGATTTGACATTTTCCGTTCTAGAAACGACATATTGTACCCGGTTTTCTTTAAATTTTGCAGAACATCTTATAATCCAACTAGAAACACGTATGCAAAAATTGGGTAAGATCGGTTCAGATTTAGATATAGCCCCCATAGAAATGTCGCTCCCGAATTCACTTTTTCCGCTTTAGAAACCACATATTGTACCCGATTTTCTTTAAAATTGGCACAACATTTTATAATCGAACTAGAAACACCTATGCTGAAAGTGGGTATGATCGGTTCAGATTTAGATATAGCCCCCATACAAATGTCGCTCCCGATTTGACTTTTTCCGCTCTAAAATCCAGATATTGTACCCGTTTTTCTTTAAAATTGGCACAACATCTTATAATCCAACTAAAAAACCAATGGTGAAAGTGGGTAAGATCGGTTCAGATTTAGATATAGCCCTCATACAAATGTTGCTCCCGAATGTTTAACCGATTTTGGCCAAATTTTACATATTATATTTCACCAATAAACAGACATGGTGAAAGCGCGTCACATCGTTCCTGGTTTCAATATACCACCATACAAATGTCCTTTCCGATTTAACATTTTTTGTCAAACACGTACATTTACAGGATGCAAAAATCCTTCCCGATTTCAATTTTTACCGAATTGAATTGCAATGAGAATTGTTTGGGTGATGCCCATATGTCCATACTTTGGTATGACTTTGATATACTACTGTATAATTTGTATTTGTCTGTCGGACAATTGGATCAATTACCATATTATTTACCATATTCGTTAAATTTGACTAAAGATGAATTTATAGCATATAAATTATATTCATATAATTTATATAATTTGTATGAAATACATAAAATTGCTCCCATGAAATACCTGGGTTTAGTAATCAAAGCGAGGTACATACGCAGGGAGTGGTGTAAGGTATTATATAGTCGGCCCCGCCCGACTTTAGCCTTTCCTTACTTGTTTTATAATTGTGAAGCAGAAAAATTTACTTTTAACAAAATACAATTTTGTACAAGGACAATTAATTAACTTAATCAAACGTACCTATTTGAGAAAAACAAATTCATATTTAAAATTACGTAAAAACTACAAACATTGAGATATCGTATAGAAATTTTGGAATTATGTAGAAAAATGTCTGCGAAAATTTTTGCATTTCTGTCCTACAAAATATCCAAACTTCTAAAGTTGGAAAAATATTTTCCAAAATTTGTGATTTTTACTAAATTGGTCGCCATTTCATTATTTACCGCTGGGATGTGGTAATAATTTTTGAACAAGAAGTCAACATATGGGGTAACAAACTATATATAAAATTTTTTGCATTGTGATTTGAACAGTTTAACAAATAACAAGTAAACAAGTTCGGCCGGGCTTAGCTTTATATACCCTCCACCAAGGATATCATTAATTTTTTAAATATAAAAAATAAATAAAACAAGTAAGTAAACTTCAGTCGGCTAAACCGACTTACATATACCCTCACTCTCAGAGAACATATATACGGAAGTTATAAGGAATACAATTTTATGTAGGGCAGGATAATTTAAGTGGGAGGTACTAGGAGGTTCGCATCACATGGTCTCAGCTTCCACATTTATAAGAAAATGTAAAAGCATGATCAAATATCAAGTCATAGTGGTCCCATGTCCTATGTACCAGTATAGAAGTTATGAAGGATGTACCTAGGATAGAGATTTGTGTGGGAGGTACAAGAATGGGCGTGGTTAAAGCGTAAATGTTTGTTAGGTTTAAAGTAAATAAATAAATAAAAACATTTTCTAATATCAAATTGCAAATGATTTTGATTACCCGTATGGATATTATGTCGGTTTTATTGTAACCACAGGAATAACAAGTAAGGAAAGGCTAAAGTCGAACGGGGCCAACTATATGATACCCTACAGCACTTCCTAGTAATATACCTAGTTTTGATTACTAAACCCAGGTGTTTTATGGGGGCGATAAATTATGCATCTTTAGTCAAATTTAACGAATATGGCAAAAATGATTGGCTGTAATAAGTTGAATATGAAGTGTTATGTAAACAAAACAGAAACTGATAATGAGCGAAGGCAATTTCTTTGCGTAATACTCCACTTTTGCTGTAAGTGTTCCTAACCGAAATATAAAGTGATATAGAAAATACGTCTAAAATCGGGATCCATGGTACACTTCATCAGTAAGTGTTCCCATGTGAAATAATCCATGATCTGGAAAATTTAATCCAGATCCGATTTAATATGAAGGATTTAGAACGATAATATTGAAAAGTGGTGAAATGAAAATTGGATAGTTGTATTTGTACCCAGATCCGATGACAGCGGTAATGGGATAAATTGGACGGTCATTTGTAGGGGGCCTATAACAACACTTGGGGATTGTACCAGAACATGGTATATATAGTCCCCTTTAGACATTCCTAGTGGAAATGAGTCATGATCTGCAAAATTTTATCAAGATGCGATGTAAGATATAATTTCTGGAGTGGTAATAGTGTACCATTTGTACGGGGATTGTCCCAAAATATGGACACATATATATGACTTTCATAGGAGCTATTACTAGGTGAAATAGAACATGACCTTCCGATGTAAGAATTTGGCCCTAGAGGGGTAATACTAAAAATGGGGGCCATTTGTAAGGGGCGCTAAAATAACAAGTAAGGAAAGGATAAAGTCGGGCGGGGCCGACTATATAATACCCTACCCTGTGTATATACCTCGCTTTGATTACTAAACCCAGGTATTTCATGAGAGCAATTTAATTTTCATATAAATTATACAGTATACTTTAAATTCATCTTTAGTCAAATTTAATGAGTATGGTAAATAATAAAGTAATTGATCCTACTTTTCTGGAAAAATTGATCAAGATCCAATGATAAATACAGATTATACTGTAATAGGATGAAAAATTTGATGAAGATCCGATGTAAGATGTAGTTTCTAGAGCTGTAATAGAGCAGAATGGGTCTCATTTGGGTTATTCCAAAGTAAAAAAAGTAAGGAAAGGCTAAAGACGGACGGAGCCGACTATATGATACACCCCACTTTCTATCTCACTACAATTCAATTCTGTAAAAAAGTGAAATCGGGAAGGATTTTTGAATCCTGTAAATGTATGCGTTTGACATAAAATTTTAAATCGGAAAGAACATTTGTATATTGAAAGCTGGAACGATGTGACCCGCTTTCACCATGTATGTTTATTGGTGAAAGATAATATATAAAGTTTGGTCAAAATCGGTTAAAGATTCGGGAGCGACATTTCTATTGGGGCTATATCTAAATTTGAACCGATCTTACCCACTTTCACCATAGGTGTTTTGAGTTGGATTATAAGATGTTGTGCCAATTTTAAAGAAAATCGGGAACAATATGCGGTTTCTAAAGCGGAAAAAGTGAAATCAGGAGCGACATTTGTATGGGGACTATATCTAAATCTGAACCGATTTTAGCCAATTTCTACATAGGTGTTCCTAGTTCAATTATAGAATGTTGTGCCAATTTTAAAGAAAATCGGGAACAATATGCGGTTTCTAAAGCGGAAAAAGTGAAATCAGGAGCGACATTTGTATGGGGACTATATCTAAATCTAAACCGATCTTACCCACTTTCACCATATGTGTTTGTAGTTGGATTATAAGATGTTGTGCCAATTTTAAAGAAAATCGAGAACAATATGCGGTTTCTAGAGCGGAAAAAGTCAAATCGGGAACTACATTTGTATGGGGGCTATATCTAAATCTGAACCGATTTCCTTCAATACCGATGGTCCTTAGCCAGAAAAAATAACTTCTGCCAAGTTTCATGACAATCGGACAACAATTGCGACCTGTAGAGTGCGAACAAGCTTAGATGGACAGCAGACGGACGGACGGACAGACATCGTTAAATCGATTCAGCTGGTGATTTTAAGCCGATCCGTATACTTAAAGGTGGGTCTAGCTCAATTATTTCTTGGTGTTACAAACATTTGGCGCGAAATTAACTTATAATAACTAGACTACGAAGTGGTGTAGGGTATAAAAATATATGAATAATTATAACTGTAGCAATTAGAATTAGAAGTATGTTAAGTTAATTTATAAATATATTATATCTTAAACCTAATGACAAACTAGCATGGACAATCCTATGTTATGTTACGATATTTTACATTTGTGTAATTGAAGCTGAGGTCTCATACAATGATAAACTTTAAAATATCAAATATATTTTTGAACTATTGCCCCAATTCCATAAAAGGGTAAGATCCCATAATTTAAAAATGTTCCTTTTTGTCAAAAAAAACATACAGTTGTCATATCCCACTCACTGTAAAAATCCCCCATTCGCCAAAAGAATATCTTTTTAGACTTTTTTAATTTTTAGATTTTGAGTTATTAACATTTGTGGAACAAGTGAATACCAATATCTTCACCTCATCGTTCTAATTTTTAATATTATTAAGCAATCACAATAATTCAATAAAATTGGTTTTATATTAGCATATAGAACTGCCCTGAATTTTCAAGGAGGCCATGTTAAACCAAAAGGATACAGACCTAAATAGATTGATACGTACCTTAGGTTTGACTTTTTCCACTCTATAAACCACATATTTTAACAGATCTTCTCTGCATCCTGCAAAATATCTTATATTTCAACTAGAAACACCCATAGTGAAAAAGGGTCAGAACGGTTCAGATTTATATATAGCTTCCATACAAATTACGCTCCCTCCTTGACTTTTTCCGTCCTAGAAACCACATATTTTCAGCAAATTTCTTCAAATTGAGCATAACACGTTATACTAGAACTAGAAGGACCTATTGTGAAAGTGGGTCACTTCATTCCATATTTGGATATAGCCCCGAAATTAATATTCTTTTTGATTTGACAAATTGGGTTAGGTCATATCAGTCTATGATTAGGACACATACAAAAATCCTTCCCGTTTTCACTTTTTTACCGAATTGAATTGCTATCCGCAAGTGGAGTGTAGCATATAGTCGGCACCGCCCGACTTTAGCATTTTCTTACTTGTTTTTGTTTGTATTTTTTTGGTCTGTAAACAATATTTGATTTGAACTGGGATATTGGTCTGGCTCAAGACCATATTCAATCTATATTTAAAAATCTTTATTATGTATCACTTCAAATAACAAAGACAATCTTTTCTTCTACTCGAAGAAATCCTATAAAAATAAGAAGACATTCTCAACAAATTTAATTACAAGAAACTCAAATAATTGAAATTTGAGACTTCCCTTTTGTTTTCGTCTTTCTACGCGAAAATGTTCTTAGAATCTTCCGTAGATTTAGTTTTCGCCTGAAGTTTTGTGCAAAAAAATCGACACACCCTAATGTACACAAAAATAAAATTTAAAAATTCTGGAAAATTTATGAATTTAAACATTTTATAGGACTAACTAATGTTGTCTATTGGGAAATATTGGGCATGAAAAGGTTAAGATGGCTGCAAGTGTTTCGAATTTAATTAGAGACATTGGTTTAGGAACAACAAATTAAAAAAAAATGATTTTTAAATCATTTTTCGAACGAAAAAATTTATAATAATGACAAAAAGTTATCTATAGGGTGACCCATTTAACATTTTAAATATAAACTACCGATTACTTTGACTTTGAGAGGTGGAATAACATTCATTTTAATTTTTATTCTTCAGGGTTATGTTTGACATTTGCAAAATGGGACGCTCGAACAAAACTGTGAAATATTTAAAGCTTACTTCCAAAGTAGTGTGTCTTTAATGCTAACTGTAAGAAATTTATGTGGAAATTATTCGTGTTTTTAGATAAAGCTCATTTTCATCTCGGTGGCTATGTCAATAAGCAAAATTGCCGCACATGGGGTTGAGAGAACGCAGACGTGACTATTGAGTCGAGTCATTGTTTTGTGTGGATTTTCGGCAGTACTGACAAATTGGGTAGATCGGATGAGGTACTCTCGAGCCAGTCGTGGTAGTCATATGGTTGAAGCCAGAAATTTAAATAAAACCAGAAATTTGAAAAAATAATCAGTACTTTTTTATACCCGATTCTAATTTTAATTGGCCCACCCTATGCATTTTACATACATATTACATAGATTCTATTAAAATTAAAAAATCTTTTTTCCCATTTTTTTGTGCAAATAAAAGAGATTTATTCAAAAAAGGTAAACACAGTTATAAGTATTTTTTTTCCATTCTTTTTAAACGGGATTGACTTATACCCCTAAAATTATAGTGCAAATTTTAAAGTTACCTTTTAATAAAAGTGGAAATTTAATAAAAATTATGTTGATTTTATGAAAAAAGTTTTCTTTTTTGTTGCATAGTGTTATTATTTTGGTATTCACAAACAAGTTCTGGGTAGTTAGTTATGGAGGATATCATAAGTCGGCTCTGTCCGAATTTAGACTTTCTGAACTTATTTTAAATAGGATCTGTATCTGCATAAATTTCTCTCCCTCTCTCTCTTCAGCGTCTATACATACCATAAATATTCATAATAATATCACATAGTTATAACCATTGGAATCACTGTCTAACCGCATTTAAAAGGTTGTCAATCATCGATGAATATTATGATTTATCAGCTTAAATTAATGAGCCATATTGACACCATATCAACGTTACAAAGATTTATGATCATTCAAATATGATTTGAATACAAATAAATGGGGGCGGGCGGTAGGTGTCACTAACCAAAGAAACAAATACACAATTTTGTCAAAGTTATTACACAACAGTCGTCGCTCGCACCTCCCTAAACTTTGACCAATAACTTGTTATTGGCCTCTAATGACTTTTGACAGGACAAAGAAAAGTTTCCTTGTCTGGATATAATTTCAGTAGTCGCGGTCGCTGCCACAGTCAACATCACTGTCGTCGTCGTTGTCGCCAACGTTATCTTTGTTTATAGTTCCTTGACCCTTGTGGAGTTTCCTCATCCATTCGACTTGGCACGCTTTCTTCACAGCCGATGATGATGATGAAGAAATAAAGATAAATTATATTTATCAAAATGTGTAAAGTTTTCACAGCCAACAACGATGAACAGCAAACAAACGAATAAAAAAAAAAACAAATATTGTGGTATACTTTCATAATGTTTAGTGTCAAATTGTATTAAATTACTGAGATTATTTACATGATGATAAATGATTTAACATCAAGGCAACGCTACAACGCCTTCATCATTTCATATCAAGGCCCCTTCATGACAGCCATCATCCGCCAGAACGAACATTCATCTCATCTCATCTCATCCATTCGGCGTCAGCCATCAACCATTCATCCATCCATCTATCCATTCATCCAGGCGGACGAGCTTGTAACAAATAAGAAGCGACAAGACACACAAACTTTTAATAATACAACAATTTTGGTTGTGGTCTCGGTTTAAAGACATTATTTGCCATTAAACATTAGACAGACATTAGTATAGGAGGAGATTAGCAGCCATCACTGTTGGCCATAACAACGTGGCTTAGAGACACCACACGCTTCGAAGTAAACATAAGTTTCCTTTTTAGATAAGAAAAGTGAAAAGAAGAAACTTTGGAATTTTACTGTGTTTATTTTGAGAAAATCTCACAAAAAAATAACAACAAAAGACTTTTCTTCTCATGTTAGAATAGGGGACAGGGAGGGGTATGGTGGGTATGGTTACAAACGGAATGACAAACTCATAGTATACCTCTATCCCATGCTGGGGGTTATGAAAACTTGAAAAAAAATCTTACAAAATATTTAATTCAAAGTTATCTAAAAACTTGATTTGAACTGGGACATTGTCCTGGCTCAAGACCATTTTGCATCTATATTTAATAGAATGCAAATTTATTTACAAATGGCATGGTGACATTTATTACTTGGCTGCAGACTACCACGGTCATGATTTCGACCATGTAAAAAGTCTTTTCAAGTGGCTTCGCAGCGACTTTTCAACATCAAACCCGGCCTCTATAAGGAGATGATTCTCACAAACGAACGAGAAGCACAACTCACTTGCCGAATTTGCGTTTAAAAAATCGCACCAAGTAATAAAGTACACATGCCATCTTACAAGCATCTCATAGAGTTGCATATGTAAGTATGTGCCGTGTCAATGCTCATTTGTTTTAGTTTTTTCGTTTGTATTTCTTTGGTCTGTAATCAATATTTGATTTAAACTGGGATATTGTCCTGGCTCAAGACCATTTTGCATCTATATTTAATAGAATGCAAAAAAATACAAACGACAAAACTAAAATTAAAAGATATTCTTAAATTGCCACTTTCGTTTTAGATATTAGAAAATATTTTAGATTTAGAAATATTTTAGATTTATTGTTGACGTATTTTAGGCAAGAAAAATTGGAAAATTATGATTTATAAGGGAGAATTTAAACATTTCAACAAATTGGCATTAGTTTCCAATTTCAATATTTTTATTTCTTCAAAAGAAGTCGTTATTATACCCTCCACCGCCAGTATGGGGGTATACTAACTTTGTCATTCCGTTTGTTACACCTTGAAATATCGACCTGAGACCCTATAAATTATATATATTCTTGATCGTCATAAAATTCTAAGACCATAATAACCCCCAATATTTTAGAGTATTTAAGTATAATTATACACTTCACCTAAGGATGGGGGTATATTTACTTTGTCATTCCGTTTGTAACACCTTAAAATATTCGTCGGAGATCCCATAAAGTATATATATTCTGGGTAGTGGTAAAATTCTAAGACGATATAGCCATGTCCATCTGTCTGTCTGTTGAAAGCACGATAGCGGCCGAACGAAATGAGCTAAGAGGTTCAAATTTTCGCTAAATGTGAATTATGGTTGCAGATCGGTTGGTATTGAAAGTAGGCGGAATCGCCCCCTAGGGAAAAATTTTTCCCTCACAAGGACTGAAAATAACCCTAATAACCCCTAATATTTAAAGTATTTAAGCAACGTGCACCAGAAAGTGATTTTTATTCGTAGGGGGAGAAATGGGTCAAAAAATGATAAAAATGGTACATATTAAACGACAACAGCTAGAAACATGAAATTCGATGTGTACATTCCTCTAATTGACTAGATACATAATATAAAAATAGTTTTTCCAAATTCGTACTTTTTGGGGTTTAAATAGAAAAGGGCATAAAAATTGTACCAACCAAATGGCGGCAGCAAGAATCATGTAATTCGGAGAATACATTCCTCTGGCAGCGTAGACACGAAAAATTGAAAGGGTTTTCCAAATTCGTACTTTCAACGGATACAATTGGAACAGAGGGATAAATATGGTATCAGTTAAAGGTTAAAATGGAAAAAGGGGATACGAATTGGCCAACCAAATGCCGGCAGCTAGAATCATGTAATTCGAAGTATGCATTCCTCTGACTGCGTATACACGAAAATAATTTTTAAAAATTCGCACTTTCAAGGGATACAATGGGAAAATAGGGATACAAATGGTACCAACTAAACGGCTACAGGCAGAATGATGAAAGTTGGTGAGATTTTTCCACAGTCGCATTTTTTTTTTTACTTTTACGGCAAAAATGGGTAGAATCATGAAGTTAGGTTATCTTGCAGTGTGTACGTGAGAGCTAATGGATTTTCAAAATTTATACTTTTGGAAATAAAATAGGATGGAAATACAAACAACCAAATTACTGTAGCTGAAAATGTTCCCACTATCCCCCAATAGTTACGGTATTTAAGTTTTTTTGAAGATCCCTGCCTTCTCTTTACTTTTTGAATTGACTTGCTGTATTATTTCGATATATATAGTATAAAGATATTGGTAGCCTTGTCTTATAAGCGTGTTTTAAAATAATTAAAATTGTATATTTATTTATAAATTTATTTTTTCAATATTTTTATTTGGTTTGGCTATATTAAAAAAACTAACATTTTCCTGTAATATTACTGCACTTCTTCGAAATTCGGCAGAAATGGAAACCATGCTGGAGGGTATATAAAGTTCGGCTATTCTTTTTGTTATACCCTACATCACTTCGTGGTCTAGGGTATTATAAGTTAGTTTTCCGCCAAATGTTTGTAACAACAATAAATAATCGAGCTAGACTCACCTTTAGGTATACGGATCGGCTTAGAATCACCAGCTGAATCGATTTTCCGATGTCTGTCTATCCGTCCGTCGGCTGTCCATCTAAGCTTGTTCGCACTCTACAGGTCGCAATTGCTGTCCGATTATCATGAAATTTGGCAGAAGTTACTTTTTTTGGTCAAGGACGATCGGTATTGAATTTTGAGGAAATCGGTTCAGATTTAGATATAGCCCCCCATACAAATGTAGTTCCCGATTTCACTTTTTCCGCCCTATAAAACACATATAGTAACCCGACTTTCTTCAAATTTTGCACAACACCTTATAATCTAACTAGAAATAAAGAGTGATTTTTTTGAGGTTAGGATTTTCATGCATTAGTATTTGACAGATCACGTGGGATTTCAGACATGGTGTCAAAGAGAAAGATGTTCAGTATGCTTTGACATTTCATCATGAATAGACTTACTAACGAGCAACGCTTGCAAATCATTGAATTTTATTATCAAAATGCGTGCTCTGTTAAGAAAGTTCAGAAAGAAAGAAATTGTGTTCAGCGACGAAGCTCATTTTTGGCTCAATGGGTACGTAAATAGGCAGAATTGTCGATTTTGGAGTGAATATCAGCCAGAAGCATTGCAAGAGCTACCAATGCATCCAGAAAAAGTCACAGTTTGGTGCGGTTTATGGGCTGGTGGCATCATTGGACCGTACTTCTTCAAAGATGATGCGAATCGTAACGTAACTGTGAATGGTGAGCGCTACCGTGAGATGATATCCAACTTTTTTTTGCCCAAAATGGAAGAACTGAACTTGGTTGACATGTGGTTTCAACAAGATGGCGCTACATGCCACACAGCTCGCGATTCTATGGCCATTTTGAGGGAAAACTTCGGAGAACAATTCATCTCAAGAAATGGACCGGTAAGTTGGCCACCAAGATCATGCGATTTGACGCCTTTAGACTATTTTTTGTGGGGCTACGTCAAGTCTAAAGTCTACAGAAATAAGCCAGCAACTATTCCAGCTTTGGAAGACAACATTTCCGAAGAAATTCGGGCTATTCCGGCCGAAATGCTCGAAAAAGTTGCCCAAAATTGGACTTTCCGAATGGACCACCTAAGACGCAGCCGCGGTCAACATTTAAATGAAATTATCTTCAAAAAGTAAATGTCATGGACCAATCTAACGTTTCAAATAAAGAACCGATGAGATTTTGCAAATTTTATGCGTTTTTTTTTAAAAAAAAGTTATCAAGCTCGTAAAAAATCACCCTGTACCTGTGACGATAGCGGGTTAGATCGGTTCCGATTTAGATATAGTCCCCATACAAATGTCGCTCCCGATTTCACTTTTTCCGCTTTAGAAACCACATATTGTACCCGATTTTCTTTAAAATTGACGCAACATATGATAATCGAACTAGCCCCCATACAAATGTCACTCCCGATTCGACTTTTTCTGCTCTAGAATCTACATATGTACCCGATATTCATTAAAATTGGCGCAACATTTTATAATCGAACTAGAAACGTCTATGCTGAAAGTGGGTAAGATCGGTTCAGATTTATATCTAGCCACCATACAAATGTCAGATACCACATATTGTACCCGATTTTCTTCAAAACTGACACAGCATCATATAATCGGCTCCGTCCATCTTTAGCCTTTCCTTACTTTTTGGGAGATGCCCGTATGTCTTTGTACTTTGGTATAACCCAAATGGGGGGTAAAGAAGTACGTCTCAATATACACAAAAAAAATATTTTTTTAGGTCTCTGACACAAATTTTCAATTTTTTATTACATATTGTATTTGAAAGCTTGTCTGTTATTCCAGCAATGTTTTAGATTTATAGTTTTTATCATAACCCACCGAACCACTTCTAGTGTTCTTAATTGTTTAAACATCTAGAAAATATTTTCCGTTTACAGTTTCTTTCCAGGGAATTTAACAAATCGGTTTCCATTATTTAATATTGACACCTTCCCACAGATTGAAGCTGGCTGGCAGGTTGGAGTAGGTGGAAGAACAACAAGCGGAAAACCCAAAAAAAGGTGCTAAGAAACCAAATCTTGTTTAAATATTTTTTTTGTACAACAACTTCAGTTTGTTTTTCTCTCGATTGTCGTTTGTTTTCTTTGATACATTGTAGGTGTTAAATTCGTCAGCTTTTATAAATTGTTTGCGATAACACTTCAAAGTGTTTAATTTCAAGATACTGCACGACGCGATAAGCGCAAGAAGCGGAAGACGCTGAGAAGAAAGTAAATATGCTCAAGCCACGTAAGAACGCTGAAATCAAAGTTTTCATTCCGTCAAATGGCAGCAGCAGCACCAGGAAGTGCAAGTATTTGTCAATTTACCACCAAAAAAAATGGAAGAAGAAGAAAATATTTACACACACACACGGTGTGTGGAGTGTATGTCAAAGATGACTATGGGTTCAAGGAATTCTCGCGAAAGATTACACCAGAGATTATTTCATTGTGTATAACGCAGGGGTACACTAGGAGAAAAGTAGGTGCTAACGTGGCTCCCAAGAAAAGATTCGGTAATTTAAATAATGCGAAAGGGAACCATTTTTATTGAAACTTTTCCATGGTTGGAGCACATTGTTTTCAAACTAGATTTCGAGTCTTTGAAAAGAACTGACAAATAAAGTAGGAATTGCAATACTCTCTGGAATAGATGTCTAACGTCTAATTATGGCTAAATATATAGAAAAGTCTACCAAATGTTTCCTTAAATAAGTCAACTCTTTGATGAACTGCACAGAGGTGCTAAATCGTTCTTTTTTTAAATAATTCTATAACTATTGAAAGGAAAAGTATGCTTGGAGCAGATAAGTTTTCCACTTGATTTGGTTGCAAATTCTGACATAAGTGGCTGTAACCAAAAATTTTAGCATTGGGCTCCACTTGGAATTCATGTTGGGCGCCATTTGGAATTCTCTTTGGTCGGATTTTCAAAGAAGCATTTATCAGTCGTACTCTCCAGCACTAGCTCCCATTACCACCTGCCACTTGGAATTCATGTTGGGCGTCATTTGAAATTCTCTTTGGTCGGCATTTCAAAGAAGCATTTATCAGTCGTACTCTCCAGCACTAGCTCCCATTACCACCTGCCTTAAAGACATGTGAAGATTATGACTGTTCCCCAACCCACGACGTGTTGGGTATATGGACCAGTTGATTAAATACCACGAATTTTCCCATAAATCCTTGTCTTTGTCTTAACTCACTCAAAATCGTGTACTCTCCGGGCTTTCGCTGGTAAGTACTTTATATTTCATAATACTCTTCCGCAGGTTTCCACCATCGCCATCATCATCCATATTTCCATTTCCTGTTCGCGAAAAAAATGTGGAGAAACCGTACATAATTAATCTGTCAGATTATGGTGACATGTCACACCAGATGATATGCTTTCACGGTATTTAATTCCTCTATTGTTTTTGTCGTGAATGTTTTTCGCCAGAAAATGCAGCGAAAGAGATGGAAAGAAAAGTTGGTCTTTGTTCGAAAGGTTTTTCGTTTGGTTTTTGTGGGAAAATCGCAATGTAAATTGGTTCAAGACAAACATGCTGCTCTCTGTTTGCAGAATGACAGAAATAAATAAATGATGATGACGATGATGGCGAAGGAATACGCGTTGAGTTGCTGGGTGCAACACATCGCAATTCATTGGAGCAGCAGCAGCATCGCATCACAATCAAATTGAACCTCATTAACGTCATCATCAATGTCATGAACGTTATCATCATATCTTGATTTTGGCTCACACATAAATTCAGAATGTCAAGTGACTGAACCGGGGGGTGCATGAAATGCGAAACTTCTGTCGGAGAGATGTGAATGAACTGAAATTGAAACGAAATTGAGATTGAAATTGAATTGAGATAGAAACTGAAATTGAAACTGATGTTGACTCAAATAAACTCAGAATTAAATTAGGAAGGCATCATTCGTACAAACTCTCCCTGAAAGATGTGATAGAGCTGAAGTTGGAACGAAACTGAATTGAATTTGACCTGAGATGGAAATTAATTTTTTTCACATAAATTCTGAATGTCAAGTTAATGAAGAGGCATCAAATGTGAAAAGTCTGTCTGAAAGATGCCAATGAACTGAAAATGAATTTAAATTGACCCGGGATTGAATTTAAACGGAAACAAATTTTGCCTCACATAAAGTCTGAATGTCAAGAAAAAATGAAGAGGGCATCAAATGTGAAAAGTCTCTCTGAGAGATGTGAATGAAATGAAAATGAATTGAGATTGAACCGAAATTGAATTGAATTGAAATAGAACTGAAACAGGATTTAAATTGACCTGAGGAGACTGAGTTGAAACTGATTTCACATAAATTCAGAATGTCAAGAAATAGAGCATTAAATATGAAAATTCTGTCTGTCTGGGAATAAACTGATATTGAACCGAAACTGAATTGGAACTAAACTGAAATTGAAACTGATTTTGGCTCAAATAAATTCAGCGAATGAACGGCATCAAATGTGAAAACTCTGTCTAAGAGATGTGGAGGAACTGGATTTGAACCGAAATTGAATTGAAATTAACCTGAGATTGAATTGAAACTTGAACTGATTTTTTTTCACAAAATTTCGGAATGTTAAGTAAATGAAGGGCATCAAATGTGATAAGTCTGACTGAGAGATGTGAATGAACTGATAATGAATTGAGATTGAACCGAAATTTAATCGAGTTTGGCCTGAGATTGAAGCTGATGTTGACTCACATGAATTCAGAATGTCAAGAATATGAAAATTCTCTCTGAGAGATATGAATGAACTGAAAGTGGAATGAAACTGAATTGAAATTGAATAGAAACTGATTTTGACTGGCATAAATGCAGCGAATGAAGGGCATCAAATGTCAAAAGTCTCTCTGAGAGATGTGAATGAACTGAGATTGAAATGAAATTGAACCTGAACTGAATTGTATTTGATCTGAGATTGAAACTGATTTTGATTAACATAAAGCCTGAATAACAAGTAAATCTAATCATCAAATATGAAAAGTCTGTTTGAGAGATGTGAATGAATTGAAATTGACCTGAGATTGATTTGAAACTTAAACTTAAATTTAGCGGAGCATCAAATATGAAAAATCTGTATGAGAGACGTGAATGGACTGAAATTGAATTGAAAGTGAACCGAAACTGAATTGTGATTGACCTTAGATTGAATTGCAACTGATTTTGGTGCACATAAATTCAAAATATCAACTATGTGCTGGGGAGAAAGAATAGTCTGTCTGAGAGATAGGAATGAACAGAAAATTAAATGAAATCGAACCGAAACCGAATTCAAATTGGCCTGCGATTGAATTGAAAGTAAAGCTGATTTTGATTCATATATAGGGTGAGCCATTTAAATGTGAACTGCCGATTAGTTTGACTTTGAAAGGTAGAATAACATTCATTTTTATACCCTCCATCTAAGGATGAAGGTATGTATATTCACTTTGTCATTCCGTTTGTAACACCTTGAAATATTCATCGGAGACTCAATAAAGTATATATGTGCCAGTTAGAATGATAGTGGTCTAAGTCAAACATCCAAAAAATAAGATATCCCAATTTTTCTCTTTAGTTTTATCAGATCTCTAATTTAAGAACTTTTATTTTTGACATTTATAAAAAATTAACCGTTACAATGGCATTTCTCATTTTATGCACACCAAAATTGTTTTTAGTGTTAGTTTGAAAGTGGCCTAAGTCACACTATATCCACTAATATTGATGTGTGGAGATGCAAACAAACATTTTTTATTTATAATGTCTATTTTAGGTGATTCAGATAATATGAATCACATATAAATTGCAATTAGTTGAAAAGTAAAAAAATAATTTTAATAAAACGTTTCTAAGCGAACAACCTGTAAATATTTTTATATATAATTAAAAAAATGAAAAAAAAATATTTTGTGTTTTCGTTCATTTTTGGTAAGGAAGTATTACTTTTGAGAAATAAATGAAAAATTTTGTGTGTTCAATTTTGAGAAGAATGAAAGTGGTCTAAGTCAGTACATCCTCTGAAAGTAGCGGTTCCCTTAGAGTTACCAACGTTGTAGATTTGTTTTATAAATTTCGATATAGTAGTACGATATTCTAAGAAAAGCCTGTAAAAACGGCGTTAAGTACGGCCGGGCCGAACTCTATATGCTCTCCACCATGGAGTGCATTCCACAGAGAATGTCGATTTTCGTAGAAGTGCAGTAATATTACAGGAAAATATATTTTTTTAATATAGCCAAACCAAAGCAAATACAAATATTGAAAAAATAATTTTATAAATAAATATAAAAATTTTATTATTTCAAACCACGCTTATAAGACAAGGCCATCAATATGTTTACACTATATATATCGAAATAATACTTCAAGTCAATTCAACAAATAAATATTCTTATATTTATATTTTCAAAAAAGCTTAAATACCATATTGTTAGGTAGTGAGTGCTACAGTTGGTTGTATTTATTTTCATTCTATTTTAATTCCAATTTTTGCCGTAAAAGTACGAATTTGGAAAAATCTTGTTATTTTGTGTGTCTATGCAGTGAGAGGATGGTATACTCCGAATTTCATGACTCTAGCTGCGGTCATTTGGTTGGTACTATTTTGATCCCCTTTTTCCATTTGAACCCCACAAAGTAAAAATTTCGGAAAATCCTTCTATTTTACATGTCTACGCAATCAGAGGAATGTATACACCGAATTTCATTATTCTAGGTGCAGCCGTTTGTTTGGTACCATTTGTATCCCTCTATCCCCATTTTATCCCTTAAAAGTACGAATTTGGAAAAAATAATTTCATATTATGTATCTACTCAATTAGAGGAATGTACACAGCGAATTTCGTGTTTCTAGCTGTTGTCGTTTGATATGTACCATTTTTATCCCTTTTTGCCCCATTTCACCCGCTACGAATAAAAATCGTTTTATGGTGCACGTTTTTGTTATCGGGGGAATGCGCATACCCAATATCAAGTAAGTGCAAGCAGACATATTGAAAAAAATATGTTTCATATTTGGGCCAGTTTCAATCCCAACCGATCTACGACTATAAGACGTATTTGTGAAAAATTTGGAACTCCTGGCTCCTTTCGTTTAGATGCTAGCGTGCTTTCAAAAGACGGACGGGCATGGCTAGATCGTCTTAGAATTTTATGACGATCAATAATATATATACTTTATAGGGTCTCAGGTCGATATTTCAAGGTGTTACAAACGGCATGACAAAGTTAGTATACCCCCATCCTGGAGGTGAAGGGTATAAAAATGGTACCAACTAAACGGCTACAGCTAGAACGATCGAATTCGATGTGTACATGCCGCTAACAGCGTAGACACGTCAAATAAAGAAATTTTCGAAAGTCGAACTCTTAAGGGGGTTAATCTAGGAAAAGGGAGATAATGGAACATGGGACATGTAATTCGGTGTGTATTTTCCTCTGACTGATCTGACTCCCAAAATAAAAAGATTTTTCCAAATTCGTATTTTTTACTTTTACAGTAACAATTTGTTGGTTGAAGTTAGGTTATCTTGCACTATGTACGTGAGGTAATGGATTTTCAAAATTTGTACTTTTGGAATTAAAATAGAATGGAAATACAACCAACTGTAGCACCCCCAATCTACCAATATTTGTGGCATTTAAGCTTTTTGAACATATAAATATAAGAATATTTAGTTTTTGAATTAACTTGAAGTATTATTTCGATATGTAAAGGTTTTGGTAGCCTTACCTTATAAGCGTGGTTTGAAATAATAAAAATATTTTATTTATTTATAAAATTATTTTTTCAATACTTGCATTTGTTTTGGTATGGCTGTATTAAAAACTGTATTTTTTCCTGCAATGTTGCTGGACTTCTACGAAAATCGACAGGCTCTGTGGAATGAAAACCATGGTGGAGGCTATATAAAGTTCTGTTCGGCGTTTTTATACACTCCACGAGAGTATTATGGCTTTGTGCATTTGTTTGTAACACCCAAAAGGAAGCGGGATAGACCCATTGTTAAGTATACCGATCGACTTAGTATCACTTTCTGAGTCGATTTAGCAATGTCCGTCTGTCTTTCTGTCTGTCTGTCTGTCTGTCTGTCTGTCTGTCTGTCTGTCTGTCTGTCTGTCTGTCTGTCTGTCTGTCTGTCTGTCTGTCTGTCTGTCTGTCTGTCTGTCCATCTATTGTTGTAATCAAACTACAGGTCGCAATTGTAGTCCGATCTTAACAAAAATTGGCACAAGTAAGTTTTGTGGATCAAGGACGAACGCTATTTAATTTGGAGCAAATCGGTTCAGATTTAGATATAGCCCCCTTACAAATGTCGCTCCCGATTTGACATTTTCCGCTCTAGAAACGACATATTGTATCCGATTTTCTTTCAATTTGAAACAACATCTTATAATCCAACTAGACACACCTATGCAGAAAGTGGGCAAGATCGGTTCAGATTTAGATATAGCCCCTATACAAATGTCGCTCCCGATTTGACATTTTCCGCTCTAGAAACGACATATTGTACCCGATTTTCTTTAAATTTTACACAACATCTTACAATCCAACTAGACACATCTATGCAGAAATTCGGTAAGATCGGTTCAGATTTAGATATAGCCCCCATACAAATGTGGCTCCCGATTTGACATTTTCCGCTCTAGAAACCACATCGTGTATCCGATTTTCTTTAAATTTGGCACAACATCTTATAATCCAACTATAAACACCTATGCAAAAATTGGGTAAGATCGGTTCAGATTTAGATATAGCCCCCATATAGCCCCGATTTGACATTTTCCGCTCTAGAAACCACATATTGTACTCGATTTTCTTTAAATTTGGCACGACAGCTTATAATCCAAGTAAAAAACCTATTGTGAAAGTGGCTAAGATCGGTTCAGATTTAGATAAAGCGCAAATACAAATGTTGATCCCAAATGTTTAACCGATTTTGGCCAAACTTTACATATTATATTTTACCTATATCGTTCCAGATTTCAATATATATACAAATGTCCTTTCCGATTTAACATTTTTTGTCAAACTTTTTCACTTTCAAATGGGACGCTATACACTCGAACAAAATTGGGAAATATTAAAAACTTACTTCCAATATAGTGAGTCTTAAAGAAATTTTTCGTGGAAAATTTTCTAGAAGAGATCGGCCTTCAGTTCAGCCCTCAAATGAAGATCATTTTTATTTCGGTGTCAATAAGCAAAATTGCCTCATATGGGGTTCAGAGATGCCACACATGACTATTGAGAAGCCAATGCATCCACAACGAGTCACTGTTTGATGTGGATTTTGGGGTGTGTTGAATAATTGGCTTGATCGGATGAGGTACAGCCGAACCAGTTGTGGTAGTCATATGAATGATATTGTGTTCCATTATTAAATGACAAAGTTAAACCTTTCCAATAAAACCACAAATTTGAAATAATCAGAACTTTTTTAATGACCGATTCTAATTTATAGTTTTGAATGAAACGGGCATCAAATGAGATAGGATTCATTCCTTGAAATTAAACCGAATCGAAATTGATCTGAGTTTGAGTTGAAACTACCATTGAACTGAAAGTTTCAATTCGGCGGCAACTCCCCTCCCAGGTTCTAATTAACGTAATGGAACCGGAATTAGTTGCCTTTTAAGGCATTTCTTGAACTTAGCGTCTATCTATTATTTTTTAATGCTGTCCACGTGTTGCTGGGTCAAAAGAACCGCTGAACCGTTTTTCGATGGAATTGTAGTGCACGCGTCAAATATTAAATTTCACCACGGTGCCACAATTATTCATTCAAATCACAAAGTGACTGCCTTTGGGATTTCCTCCAGTTGAGAACAATTAGCTGGCCAACCAGTGAGTGGCACAACCGCAAACCCCTTCTTCATATGTGGCAACAACAACGGCAGCAACCAACAGCAGTAGCAATAACCTCAGACTGTCATAGACAAACTGTCTGCCGTTTTTGTATTGAACCGACACAAAAACGACAAAGACTGACAGACAGACAACGAAAACTAAATGACAATGACACACCGAAAATTCAATACAAAGGCAAACAGAAAGAACCGAAAAAAAAGAAAATTGATTTAAATTTAATGAATTCAGCTCAAATGCACTGAAAAGACGAGGGTAATTAAATCAGAACCTATGAGCTCGTAACAAACACACACACTCGCACACATAGACCCACAATCACTCTCATTAAAGCCTGGAAATTATTCAGTTTGTGTATCCTTTTTGTTACCATAAACCATTGACTATAGAGAGAGAGAAGAACCTCCAAAGTGGTCGGGTCGATAGGGTTGGCTGGTGATTTTATTTCTGAACGAACGAACGAATGAATGAATGGATTCGATTCGATGTGTCGTCATTGTGAATATTGTATTTATGCATTCAAATCAAAGGGATCGCATTATAATTTAAACATTGTACTAAAAATGAATACAATACGTAGAGAAAGAAAAAGAGAGAAAGAAAGCACGAGAAAAACAACCCATTCTTTCCCTTCCGTAGGTTAATACATTATTCAGTAGCTCTGGCTCGAGTTGGGAACAGTGGTTCGTTTGTGTATCGAATGTTTCTGTCAAGATATCGATAAGATTGTGAAAAGTTATTAGCTGGTTGCAATTGAAGATCTAAGGAAATTTGTAGTTTTTATCTCTTTGATTCCCACATTCGAGATAGATTCTTTTTCATCTGATGATAGCGAGCGGCTGTAGCCTTTGATAGTCCTGGACATAGTGGTATGGGAAAGTTTTTGGGAGTTTTTACACTAGGTGCTCCTTTTCTGTACATGGTAATTTTATCGCTTAAGGTAGACCAGGATTTTATTATTGTATTTTCCACTTTTCATCGAACAGAGAAGAAATATACAATAGGTTGATTACAATATGTAGATCACTTCATATCGTAGTTGGGTCAGAACATTTCCATCAACTGATCTATGACAAGATCAGCACAACGTCGCTTTGCTGCTAAGTTAGCCAATTTGCAAGTATCGCCTGGTATCAGGAATTTCTCCCAATCATCCTAACAGGAATACGGATTTCTTTAGAAGAAAATTTCCAATAAACACGATCCCAGAAAAAATTATCTAGATTTTGGAAGTAGTGCATCCGTTGTAGAGCAATAAAATTATTATTGCTGAAACTCTGCATGACTTGGATGCAATAGAGTCATGCAGAGACCGAAAATTTATGTAGAGCTGAATCTCTGCAGGCTTCTGTTGCAATAAAAGAATCAAAATGAAAAAAATCACACATACACCCTCGTCATGCTATTAACAAGCAAATTCTAAAACTATGCAATTTTGTCGAAGGACTGTGTGTAACATTTTCTGGTCTGTAATCAATATTTGATTTGAAGTGGGCTATTCTCCTGGCTCAAGACCATTCTGCATCTTTATTTTATAGAATGCAATTTTATTTACAAATGGCATGGTGATATTTATTGCTTGGTTGCACACTACCACTATCATGATTTCTGCCCCATGAAAGGCTGCGTCATGTGGCTTCGCAGCGACTTTTCTTTAATTAAATGATTCTAAAAATTAAAAACCATAAATATAAAGAACGGAATAATTTATCTTGCTTCATTTTTTAATAGTTAGTATCCTAAAGTATAAAAAAGCCTATTTCAGAATTCTAAAAACCATATTTTTATTTTTATACCCTCCACCTCCAGGATGGGGGTATACTAACTTTGTCATTCCGTTTGTAACACCTGGAAATATCGACCTGAGACCATATAAAGTATATATATTCTCCATCGTCATAAAATTCCAAGACGATCTAGCCATGTCCGTCTGTCCGTCTGTTGAAAACACGCTAGCATCTAAACCCTGATACCCTACACTTAGTCATTATACTATGGTGTAGGATATAAAAAGGTTATTAAATTTGAACCAGGTTATATACGATTCAGCTATAACAGGATAATATACTACAAAGTCCATAATTCTATCTGTCTATGTAAGAAAAGTTGAACACAAACTTTGAATGGGAGCTAAATATAAATCTGAACCGATCTATTCTATTTTTACCAGAGCTGTTTTTAGTTGAAATGTAAGTTGTTTTGGTAAATTTGAAAAAAATATGTCAAAGTTTGTGGAAAGAGTCAAATAGGAGGAGACATTTGTATGGGAGCTATATATAAATCTGAACCGATCTATTTTATTTTTACCAGAGCTGTTTCTAGTTGAAATATAAACTGTGTTCCCAAATTTGAAAAAAAAATCTCTCAAAGTTTGTGGAAAGAGTCAAATCGGAGGAGACATTTGCATGTGGGCTATATATAAATCTGAACCGATCTATCTATTTTTACCAGAGCTGTTTGTAGTTGAAATATACGGCGTCTTGCCAAATTGGGGGAAAATCTCTTGAAAGGAGCTAGAACGTTCAAATTTTCCATAAATGCGTCTGATAGTCGTAGATCAGTTGGGATTGTAACGGAGCAAAATTGGCCCAAAGGGAAATTTTTTTCCCTCACAAGGACTACAAATACCCACAATAATCCCTAATATTTTAGCGTATTTAAGCATGTTTTTTGAATATGTCTGTTTATATTTGCTTGATATTTGGTATGCACATTCCCCTTATAGCAAAAACGTGCACCATACGTGATTCTTATTTGTAGGGGGTGAAATGGGGCAAAACGGGATAAAAATGGTACATATGAAACGACAACAGCTAGAAACACGAAATTCTGTGTGTACATTCCTCTAATTGAGTAGATACATAATATAAAAGTACTCTTTCCAAATTCGTACTTTGAAGGGGTAAAATGGGAATAGAGGGATAAAAATGGTACCAACCAAACGGTTGTAAAGAGTGATTTTTTTGAGGTTAGGATTTTCATGCATTAGTATTTGACAGATCACGTGGGATTTCAGACATGGTGTCAAGGAGAAAGATGCTCAGTATGCTTTGACATTTCATCATGAATCGTCTTACAAACGAACAACGCTTGCAAATTATTGAATTTTATTATCAAAATGCGTGCTCTGTTAAGAAAGTTCATTGCGCGCTTCCATTTTATGGTCAGTTTAATCGACCCACTGAAGCGGCTATTCGGGCTATTGTGACTAAATTTCGCACCAAATTTACATTGTTGGACATTAAACCACCAACACGCTTACGTAGAGTGCGAACTGAAGAAAATATCGCAGCTGTATCGGCCAGTGTTAATGATGACCACCAATTTTCGATTCGTCGCCGTTCGCACCAATTGGGTCTCTGTTACTCAAAAACGTGGAAATGCCAAAATTGGACTAAGCGGATGGACCACCTAAGACGCAGCCGCGGTCAACATTTAAATGAAATTATCTTCAAAAAGTAAATGTCATGGACCAATCTAACGTTTCAAATAAAGAACCGATGAGATTTTGCAAATTTTATGCGTTTTTTTTTAAATAAAAGTTATCAAGCTCTTAAAAAATCACCCTTTACCTACAATAATGAAATTCGGTCTATACATTCCTCTCATTGCATAGATAAGTAAAATACACGGATTTTTCAAAATTCGTACTTTTTGGGGTTAAAATGAAAATAGGGGATAAAAATAGTACCAATCTAATGACCGCAGCTAGATTCATGCAATTCGGAGTATATATTCCTCTGAGTGTGTAGACACGCAAAATAAAAAGTTTTTTCCAAATTCGTATTTTTTCTTTTACGGCAAAAATTGGTTGAATCATGAAGTTAGGTTGTTTTGCAATATGTACGTCTGATAATGGATTTTCAAAATTTGTACTTTTGGAATTAAAATAGAATGAAAATACAACCAACTGTAGCACCCACTATCTACCAATATTTATGGTATTTAAGCTTTTTGAAAATATATATATAAGAATATTTATTTTTTGATTTGAAATAAATAATGGTTTGAAGTAAGTAAAATATTATATTTATTTATAAAATTATTTTTTCAATATTTGTATTTGTTTTGGTGTGGCTATATTAAAAAAATTATATTTTCCTGTAATACTACTGCACATCTAACCGACAACCTCTGTGGAATGCAATCCATGGTGGAGGGTATATAAAGTTCGGCCCGGCCGAACTTAACGCCGTTTTAACTTGTTTTTTAATTTTTCTGTCATGATAAAAACCCATTAAAATAAAAGCCCTGAAATTAAAATATATTTTTATATTTTCTAATAGCTAACATCCCTATCAATAACTTTTTCTTGGATTCTTTTATTGTTTTTATACGAAAAAATCGTAAAAAATAGAACCAGACATCTAAGAAAACACTACTTTAAAATTTCAAAAAAAAAAATAATAATCAACATAAAAGAAATAAAATTGTGAAAAGTTTGAAAAATTCAGCGGTGCGATGACGTACAAATTCTATGTTTGAGGAGTTACAGGCGATTGGCCGATCACACCTTTTTGAAAAAATCTTAATTTCACCACTATTCCATATGAAGCGGTCACACAAATTGTGGATCTTGTCTCCGATTTTGATGAAAACTTCCAAATATGTACTTTTCTATATGGCGAATAAAGATGCATATCTCGATTTTCAAAAATATAAAATTTAAAAATTACAATAAGGTAATTTTTGTACTGTTTGTATATAATATATATTGTATTGTATATAAAATGTTTGTATACAAATATATATTTTTTTGTCTAAATGCTTCTGGTTGTAGAGAAAATTGTCAAAACTTAAATAACCTATTTTTAAATCTAAACCTGAACCTATTTTCACCATATTCATATTGGCGTTCGTCATTGTCACAAATCAATACTCCTGATAGCGATCGGGCAATAATAACGATTTGTACTTTGATCACAAACTTTAGATCCACACCAAACAGTGATTCGTTGTGGATGCATTGGCTTCTCAATAGTTGCGTGTGGTTTCTCTGAACACCATATGCGGCAATTTTGCTTATTGACATAGCTACAGTGATGAAAATGAGCTTCAGAAGGCTGAACTGAAGGTCGATCTCTTCTCGAAATTTTTCCACGCAAATTTCTTACATTTTGCGTTAAAGACTCACTACTTTGCAAGTAAATTTTTAATATTTACCAATTTTGTTCGATCGTATAGCGTAACATTTTGCGAATGTTAAACTTAAACCTGAAAATAAAAATGAATTTAATTCTACCTTTAAAATTCAAAGTAATCGGTAGTTCAAATTTAAAATTTTAAATGGTTCACCCTATATTAATGCTAGCATCAAGAAAGACAGCATCAAAAATACAAAATTATATTTAATTATTTTTTAATTTAATTAAAGTATTTACTCTAATTTTCAAGTGAATAATCAATTATTTTTATACCCTACACCACTTCGTGGACTAGGGTATTATAAGTTAGTTTTCCGCCAAATGTTTGTAACACCAATACATAATCGAGCTAGACCCACCTTTAAGTATACGGATCGGCTTATTTTTTTTTTGGTCCAGAGGAAATATTTATTACAATATTATTGCTCTAGAATACACATTTTACATGAGATCATGACAAAATTTATATTTGAACTAGAAACAGCTGGAGGGAAAGTTTTATAACACGTACTATGAAAGTCAAATATATGGACCCATATTTTGGTATAACCATCATACAAATATTCTACTGTACTATATCTTAGAACCCACATCATGCGTTGGATCTCAATACAATTACGCAGATCATTTTATATTTTAACAAAGAATAGCTACTTTGAAAGTGATCTATATGGTCCCACTTTTTAATGTAGCGCCCTTACAAATGGCCCCCATTTTAGTATTTCCCCTCTAAGACCAACATTTTACATCGGAAGTTTTTCAAATATTGCAGATCAGATACTATTTTAACTAGGAATACCTACTATGAAATTCAAATATATGTGTCCATATTTTGGAACAATCCCCGTACAAATGGTCCCCAATTTTACACTATTACTGCTCCAGAACCTATATCTTACATCGGATCTTTATAAAATTTTGCAGATCATGACTCATGTCCAATAGGAATGCCTAAAGGGAACTATAATGGCCCATGTTATGGTACAACCCGCAATTGTTGTTATAGACTCCCTACAAATGTCCGTCCAATTTATCCTATTACCGCTGTAAAATCTGCATTTGTCATCGGATCTTGGTCAAATTTTCCAGATCATATTATATTTAGTCTCCAAATACCGACCCAAAAATTGGACCATATCGTTTTAAATCTTTTATATTACATCGGATCTAGATTCAATTTTCCAGATCATGGCTTATTTCACATAGGAATACTTGCTGATGAAGTGGACCATGGATCCCGATTTTAGACGTATTTTCTACATCACGTTATATTTAAGTTAGGAACACTTACAGCAAATGTAGAGAATTACGCAAAGAAATTGCCTCCGCTCATTATCAGTTTCTGATTTGTTTACATAACACTTCAGATTCAACTTATTACAGCCAATCAATTTTGCCATATTCGTTAAGTTTGACTAAAGATGCATTTATATTTAAACACCTGGGTTTATTAATCAAAACCAGTTATATACGCAGGAAGTGGTGTAGGGTATCATATAGTCGGCCACGCCCGACTTAAGCCTTTCCTTACTTATTTTTTATTGAATTATGTCAATTAAATAATTAAATTAATCAATTAATTATTTTAGTCGAGTTAATCAATTAATCATTTTAATTGAATTAATCAATTAATTATTTTAATTGATTTAATCATTTTTTAATTGAAGCAATTATTTTTAATAAAATCAGTTAAATTTTATTTGAATTTATTTTTAATTGAATCAGTTAATTATTATTAAAGAATCATTTAATTTCTTAATTCATATATTTATTTTAATTTTTAATTAAATTATTTCATAGTATATAGTATAACTTTTTAATGAATCGATTATTTTTTATAGAGTCGTGTGCTTTAATGGAATCAATTTATTCTTTAAATGAATCTATGATTGTTTTTATTGAATGCGGTAATTTTTAATTTTGTTAATATATTGTTACTTATAAAATCATTTAATATATGTATAGTAGTTTTTAAATTACTTAATTAATGAATTAATTATATTAACGAAATCAACTAATTATTTAATTTATTTAATCAGTTAAATTATTTGATCAATTAATTCCATTATTAATTATTTATTTAAATTCCTTTTTATTGAATCGTATATTTTTATACACTCCACGAGAGTATTATGGCTTTGTGCATTTGTTTGTAACACCCAATGGGTCTATCCCGCCATTGTTAAGTATACCGATCGACTTAGAATCACTTTCTGAGTCGATTTAGCAATGTCCGTCTGTCTGTCCATCTATTGTTGTAATCAAACTACAGGTCGCAATTATAGTCCGATCTTAACAAAAATTGGCACAAGTAAGTTTTGTGGATCAAGGACGAACGCTATTTAATTTGAGGCAAATCGGTTCAGATTTAGATATAGCCCCCATACAAATGTCGCTCCCGATTTGACATTTTCCGCTCTAGAAACCACATATTGAACCCAATTTTCTTTAAATTTGGCACAACATCATATAATCCAATTAGAGACACCTATGCAAAAATTGGGTAAGATCGGTTCAGATTTAGATATAGCCCCCATACAAATGTCGCTCCCGATTTGACATTTTCCGCTCTAGAAACCACATATTGTACCCGATTTTCTTTGAATTTGGTAAAGCATCTTAAAATCCAACTAGAAACACCTATGCAGAAAGTGGGTTAGATCGGTTCAGATTTAGATATAGCCCCCATACAAATGTCGCTGCCGATTTGACATTTTCCGCTCTAGAAACTACATATTGTATCCAATTTTCTTTAAATTTGGCACAACAGCTTATAATCCAAGTAAAAAACCTATTGTGAAAGTGGCTAAGATCGGTTCAGATTTAGATAAAGCGCAAATACAAATGTTGCTCCCAAATGTTTAACTGATTTTGGCCAAACTTTACATATTATATTTTACCTATATCGTTCCAGATTTCAATATATATACAAATGTCCTTTCCGATTTAACATTTTTTGTCAAACTTTTTCACCGAATTAAATTGTATTCGGATAGAAAGTGGAGTGTATCATAGAGTCGGCCCCGCCCGACTTTAGCCTTTCCTTACTTGTTCTAATTGAATCTAATATTTTTTATAAATGATTCAATTCATTTTTAATTAACATATTTATTTTGAATTTTAGTTAAAACTTTTAATATATTTCGCGCAATTTTTAAATTCAATCAATTTATTTTTAATTGAACCAATTACAGTTTTAATGGTTAAATTAATTTTTTATTTGAATCAACAACTATTTTAAAGATTAGATTAAACTTTTAATTGAATCAATTAATATTTTAGTGATTAAATTAAATTTTTATTTGAACAAATTACTATTTTAATGATTAAATTGAATTAATAATTGAATCAATTAATATTTTAGTGATTGAATTAAATTTTCAATCAATTTTCAATTATAATTGAATCAATTATTTTAGTTAATTTTAAAGAAAAATTTAAACATTTTTTAATTGAAAACGTTTGTGGAATATCTCTTCCAAAACTCATCATGTTCGCGCATCTAATTCATTCCCCTTAACCACTGTGCCCGTAACCACTGTTTTCCTATGGGTTTTTCTTTTTCGGGGGTTTTACCGAATAAATTTCGTGTAACTCGTATATTTTAGAATTTGGCAGGTGCCCCAAAGTCTTTTCAGAATTTTATATTACCACCAGGAATGGCTGAATGTTCAATCGCCGAAATGTCCGTCCGTCCGTCCATCCATACCGCTGCACGAGTGATTTTTGTTGCTGGCTGTGGTCATTGGCGGCATACGGTTTTTCTCCGTTTGAGCCTCCGTTTTATTTTTATTTTTATAGATTTTCATACACACAGACACACCGAAAGGGCCCTCCCGATCGAACAAACAACAACAAGAACAGCAACCGAAAAAAGAACGCATTTAGGAAATGTTAATGCCTTTTGTAGTGGCACTCGTTGTTGGGACTGTTTTATTGGGGGGTATTGGTTGGTGTTGTGTTCTTCTCTTCTGTTTTTGTTGTTGTTCGAATGCGAGTATTATGAACGTAAATGTATTTAAATCCGTCCATAGTGAATGGATTATAGCCATTCACATATTTTTTTTTACTTCTCAATGGCTCGTAACTCTTTGATTTCCTATCAACTGCTTTTTATACACACTACTGGTTGTTGATGTTGCTGCCGCCGTTGCCGTTGCCGTTGCCAGGTTTTGATGTTTGTGGATATTTTATGTTAATGCCCGTAATGAAAATAAGTTTTATTTTTGTCGGACTTATTTCACAGTACGTTTGCATAAAAGTATTTTAAATCGGCGCTCTTTTTTTTGGTTATCCAAAAACTAACTTTTTTGTTGGGCCAAAAAGTTGCTTGTAAAGTTGGTAACACCTCGACGAATATACAATTATTTATGTTCACTGATTGAGTATTATCCTAGGCGATAGTGTTGCATAATTTCGGGAACTTAAAGAAGAAACGTTGACATGTAGCAATTTGAACTCCTATTGGATACGCAGGCTAGCTACCATCTAGTCTACCGCACACTCAAACGTGAAAGGATCTCAACCTCATGAAAGGGAAGTAGCATTGTATATATTAATCTGGTAAATGAACACCTGCTTCTCTGGTATTTCGTGGAGTGACACCAGCTAGCCTGATTAGAGACGTGAAGATGATCTACGCATAATAATTCAACCGCACCTCGGTGTGAGGATAGGGAAAACCAATGGATCTCTTAACACATTGAGTGCCACGTCGTACGTTTCCTAACCCGTCGCGGGGTGCCACGTCGTATGTTTCCGTACGACAGTGATTGCTTTTACTTATAGCCGAAAAAACGTTTGGCCTCCTGGGAAGGTTTGCGTCAAAACCGCTTGGCACTCAATGTTTTAAACGACTTAAACATTTCTTGAAATTTCTTAGAGTCGTAACTGATGTATTGACGAATGTAGGTCCCCTATGTAGGCCGAAGAGTCGGAGTGTTTTTTTTAGCAAAAATAAAATGAAAATTTTGAAAAATATTTTTGATTTAAAAAATATATATTTTAGATTTAAAAAATATATATTTTAGATTTAAAAAATATATATTTTAGATTTAAAAAATATATATTGAAATTTATTAAAAAAAAAAAATAAAATAATAACATAAACAAGTAACGAAAGGCTAAAGTCGGGCGGGGCCGACTATATGATACACTCCACTTTCTATCCGAATACAATTCAGTAAAAAAGTGAAAACGGGAAGAGTTTTTGTATGTTTCCTAATCACAGGCTAATATGACCTGGTTCGATTTGTCAAATAGATAAGAATATTTGCATCGTGGCTATATCCAAACATGGAATGAAGTGACTAACTTTAGCAATAAGTTCTTCCAGTTCAAGTATAACGGGTTATGCTTATTTTGAAGAAATTCGGTGAAATACGCGGTTTCTCTGGGGCGGAAAAAGGCAATCCGGGAAAAAATCTGAAACGATCTGACCCATTTTCACCATGGGAGTTTCTAGTGGAAATATAAGATATTTTGCAAAATTTGAAGAAGATCTGTAAATATATGTGTTTTCTAGTCCAGAAAAAGTCAAATCGAGGGCGAAATTTGAATGAGAGCTATACACAAATCTGAACCGAACTGACCTATTTTCACCATAGGTGTTCCTAGTTTAAATATAAGAAGTTTTGAAACAAATCTGAAAACATTCTAAGGCCCCCCATTCACGTACAGTTTTAACTGTCAGTTTGAACTGTTCAGCTAAAACTGTCAGTTGAAACTGTATGTGTGTGGTATATAACTGACAGTTGTACTCAACTGTTCAGTTTAACTGAGAAATATAAAACTTTTATATTTTTAACTGACAGTTTTAACTGAAGTGAACGTGTGTGGGGGTTCGCTGTACTGTTCTCAGTTCAATTTGTGTCGAGCGAGAGTGCGTATCATCATGTCGCGTAAACAGAACCAAGTAATAGTTGATTTTATTGGAATATATAGATCTGAACCTTGCCTATGGCAAGTTAAGTCTAGCGAGTATCATGATCGCGCCAAAAAAGATGCTGCCTACAACAAGCTGGCGAAGAAGTTACAAGAACTAACTAACTTAATTCTGTTAATAAACTAATGTGGGAAGATAAATTTCGTTGTAATAACCACTTCTTGCACCACTGTTTACGCTGTTTATTTTTTCTTTTTTGTAAAATTACAAAAACTAAACCGAGAGCGGCCAAACCGTCCTGCTCGTTCGAATCCATGTTAAAAACTGAAGTACTGAACTGGACGTGTGTGTACATCTCAGTTCACAGTTTAAGACCGGCAACTCACGTACAGTTATAACTGACAGTTTTAACTGACAGTTAAAACTGTACGTGAATGGGGGGCCTAATACAATATGTGGTTTCTAGTGTGAAAAGAGTCAAATCGGAAAGAAATTCGTACGGGGTCTATTTCTAAATCTGAACCGATTTTTTCAAATTAAATAGCGTTCGTCCTTGTCTCGAAAAACTTAGTTGTGCAAAGTTTCGTTTGGTACTGTGTACAATTGCGACCTGTATCGTGATTACAAGAATAGATGGACAGACAGACAGACGGACATTGCTAAATCGATTAATAAAGTGATTCTAAGTCGATCGGTATACTTAACAATAGGTCTATTTCGCTTCCAAATGCATAAATACATAATACTCTCGTGGAGTGTATAAAAATCTGGTGAATACTTTATCAGAAATGCAATGAATATCGTCACCAGTAATACAAAAGGTCCTAACATAGCTTTTCATTATTTAACAGGAAGAGCAAAAAACTGAATAATATTAAAACCATTGTGATTACAATTGCAATTTTTCTGCATAGTTTCCAAACACAAAAACGCTATTAAATTAGAAAGAAGATCGATTGAACTTTTGGCCGAACAAAGTTTTGGTTTTCAAACAAATTAATTGTAGAACTTTTTGAATTTCGCTCATAAAGACGCATTTTGGACAATAGAAGATTTTATTCTTCTATTGTCTAAAATACGACTTTAGTGAGAACGTGATTTAATTTTTGTAATGCACAATGTTCAATCAAAATCCCAATTTTCATTTCTTGTGATGTTTGGTTCGTTTGAATTCCTGGCTATACGCTCGAACAAAATTGGGAAATATTAAAAACTTACTACCAAAGTAGTGAGTTTTTAACGCAAACTGTAAGAGATTTACGTGGAAAACTTTTGACAAGAGATCGGCCTTCAGTTCAGCCTTCATGAAGTTTTTTTTCTTTACGGTGGTTATGTCAACAACACGTGACTATTGAGAAGTCAATGCATCCTCAACGAGTCACTGTTTGGTGTGGATTTTGAACTAGCGGCATCATTGGGACATGTACTGAAAAATTGGGTTGATCGGATGAGGTATTTCCGAGCCAGTCGTGGTAGTCATATGAATGATATTGTGCTCCATTTTTAAATGACAAAGTTGAAATTTGAAAAATAATCAGTGCTTTTTATAGTCGATTCTAATTTAAAGTCTTTAATGGCCCACCCTATACTATGCAACAAAAATATTGCGCTACATATAACATTTTCTGATGAATTTTGGCTTTCTAAAATTTAAAAAGATATTAAATTTTTTATGGATATATTCTTTTTTCCAAAATTCCAATTTATCAATTTTCATCTTGGAAAGGCACTTATGATGGCTACAAATGTTGCGAATTTCACTCTAACATAGCAACAGTCAGAAAATAAATTCCAAAAATAATATCGAGTTTTAGAAAATAATCATTTTTGTTTGTACGACAAAAACACAAAAATACAGGAAAAATCGGGAAAAAAGTTCTACTTTTAATTGCCAACAACAACAAGAAAACAATCTAGGTAGCACAATACTTTCTTTTATAACAGGTGGCATCTTATCATGGAAGACATGTCCTATTCGAAGAAAAACTGTGGAATAATATAGAATTTTACAAGGTGTTAACCAAATTTTATTTAACCAAAAGTTAATAGAATTATTATTATTAAAAATATATTTTCGTCTACAGAGAGTATTATGACTTCTGCATTTATCCATAGATTGTCAACAGATATACATTTTTATACCCTACTCCACTTCGTGTTCTAGGGTATTACAAGTTAGTTTCGCGCCAAATGTTTGTAACACCAAGAAATAATCGAGCTAGACCCACCTTTAAGTATACCGATCGGCTTAGAATCACAAGCTGAGTCGATTTAACGTTGTCTGTCTGTCCGTCCGTCCGTCTGCTGTCCATCTAAGCTTGTTCGCACTCTACAGGTCGCAATTGTTGTCCCATTGGTATTGAATTTGGAAGAAATCGGTTCAGATTTAGATATAGCCCCCATACAAATGTCAGTCCCGATTTGACATTTTCCGCTCTAGAAACCGCATATTGTACCCGATTTTCTTTAAATTTTGTACAACATCTTATAATCCAACTAGAAACACCTATGCCGAAATTGGGTAAGATCGGTTCAGATTTAGATATAGCCCCCATACAAATGTCGCTCCCGATTTGACATTTTCAGCTCTAGAAACGACATATTGTACCCGATTTTCTTTAAATTTTGCAGAACATCTTATAATCGAACTAGAAACACGTATGCAAAAATTGGGTAAGATCGGTTCAGATTTAGATATAGCCCCCATACAAATGTCGCTCCCGAATTCACTTTTTCCGCTTTAGAAACCACATATTGTACCCGTTTTTCTTTAAAATTGGCACAACATCTTATACTCCAACTAAAAAACCGATGGTGAAAGTGGGTAAGATCGGTTCAGATTTAGATATAGCCCTCATACAAATGATGCTCCCGAATGTTTAACCGATTTTGGCCATATTTTACATATTATATTTCACCAATAAACGGACATGGTGAAAGCGCGTCACATCGTTCCAGGTTTCAATATACCCCCATACAAATGTCCTTCCCGATTTAACATTTTTTGTCAAACACATACATTTACAGGATGCAAAAATCCTTCCCGATTTCTATTTTTAACCGAATTGAATTGCAATGAGAATTGTTTGGGTGATGCCCATATGTCCATACTTTGGTATGACTTTGGTTAACTACTGTATAATTAGTATTTGTCTGTCGGCCAATTGGATCAATTACCATATTATTTACCATATTCGTTAAATTTGACTAAAGATGAATTTATAGCATATAAATTATATGAATATAATTTGTATGAACTACATAAAATTGCTCCCATGAAATACCTGGGTTTAGTAATCAAAGCGAGGTACATACGTAGGGAGTGGTGTAGGGTATTATATAGTCGGCCCCGCCCGACTTTAGCCTTTCCTTACTTGTTCTTTGTGAGTATGTTATCTATTAAAGTGAAAACAAAACAATTGTTACCGATTTTTGCTGTTTTGGTAAAGGAATTTTTTTTCGAAGAAAAAATAAATATTTGAGACCGTTCCTAAACTAATGCTTCCAAGTAAAATTCACAACATTTGTAGCCATTATAAGTACACGTAAGGTGTGATCTGATTTGTAGCCATTATAATCACACGTAAGGTGTGATCTGACCTATATTTCCATAATAAGAGTATAAATATTAAAAGTACCATCGGCGAATTGTAGCCAAAATAAATAAGATTTTACAAAAAATATTTTTGATTTATTTTATGAATCATTGCACACTAAATACATATAAATTTTTAATTCTCTGACAAAAAAAAATAATTTTTTGTTGTATAGTACAATTGAAATATAGAAAATAAAGCAATATTGTCTGGTGTATATTTTAAAGAGTTTTTTGCGCTATTAAAACAATAATTAAAAAAATGTTTTCTTTAAATTGCCAGTTGATTATAGCTTATAAATTTTTTGTTACATAGTGGCGTTATACCTGTTGCTACTAAGTCACGTCACCATTTATATACATGAATCTGAAGTACTTTCCCTCAACTACAAAATTAATCTGAAAGATGTCCGAATTGTAAGCGGTAAATGATTTTCATACTTTTGGTGGGTAGTATTATTTTACAAAAAAACTTTTGGGAACCATCATCAAATTCAATTAATTCTCTGGATCTGATAATAATATATTTATATATTTAATCTATTTATTTTCCAATAAAATTTTTAGTTATGTGTAGTTATCCCAATGGCCGTTGTTGGCCCACACAAATTTTCACCAATTGTTATATGCAA
This sequence comes from Polietes domitor, assembly GCA_947397865.1. Taxonomy (NCBI): domain Eukaryota; kingdom Metazoa; phylum Arthropoda; class Insecta; order Diptera; family Muscidae; genus Polietes; species Polietes domitor. The sequence goes on from CANDYM010000370.1 coordinate 44,540, forward strand.
CTTCACAAAAAAAAAATTGAGAAAAAAGTAGTCACTTTCAGCTTAGAAGCCCCAATATTACGTGTTACATGTATGCATGTATGTGTGTAGGAACGTATGTAAGCTTTTGAATAAAAAGGAAATAATAAAATGCCATAAAATACATTTCACTGGTGTTTACAAAATTATGTTAATTTTCAGTTTTATTTTATTCGGGAGGGTTTTTTATTTCGGTTGCCTTTGCCACAGCCAGTGCTAGTGTCAGTGCCGTTGACGTTGACGCTCAAGTTGCTGTTATTGTCATTCTAATGACGGACGATGATCGTTTTGTTCAGCAGCTACAAAAACGAAAAACGAAAGAAAGAAAAAAGAAACACTTACATACAAAGTCATACAAAGCCCACCTTAGCGATTTACCGCATTTTACCAACGACAACGAAAAATCCCATAAAAACTGGCATTAAAGGCGGCTTAAAGTGTTGTAAAGTTCGAAAATGGAAACGAAACCGCCAGACCAAAATGGAAAAAAATAAAACAAAAATCACAAAATACAACATTAACACTTGTGTTATTTTGATTTTGATATGAATTTGGGCTGTAGTTTATTTTTCAGTTTCTTCTTTGTTGTTGTTGTGTGATGTTGTTAGTGGGACCATTGTTACAATAAAAATCAATTAGTAAATGCGGTTATTAGAAAACGATTAATTAAAAACTACAAAATTGTTAATAGGGATTAAAATGCACATAAACATTTGTACTTTACGAGCAACTTCAAAGGGACGGCAATGTCGTTCAGTCCATATTTGGTTGCATTTAAATCACCGGTAGAGAGTTGAGCCATGGTGCAAGACTTTACGTTTAGGTGCTGGCTTTAATAAAACAGCTGAGCGGTGTAATGTCTTCCCAACAAAACGTATTTCAATTTCTTTTCCAACACACAAAAATGCATAATATCGTTTGTTATTGTCTAATTAGCTTCCGCAGAAGTCATCAAGTGGTGACCTAAATAAAAAGCTTAAACAGTTGTTTTATTGGCGGACGGAGGAACTCACCGATATATTTGGTTTATGAGGAAAAATTCAAAGGCTTTTATATCTACAATTGAGAAGCATAGTTATAAAACCTGGTAATTTGATGCCACGACATTGATTCGTTGATATAATCCCATTATTTCATTGCATTGAACAGAGCTATTGTATTGAGAATATTGAAGCGCAATCAGCAGAATTGTTTCACTTCCAACTACTTATGCCAGATGCCCATCCTATTGAATGAGAATTACAACACTCTTTGTCTATAGGTACTCACAAACAATTCTTGAAAGCCACGGAATGCTGTACTACCAAAACTGATATCGTTTCTGCAACTAATTGAACTTCAATACAACAATGAAATCGATGCTCTGGCAACGATTTTAACTCAACAAATTAAAATGCTGTTTAATAAAAATTTAGCAATAAGTTAAGGGTTAAAAACGATAATTATAATCATAAATTGTCATTTGATTTGTCATTCACTTTTTAACATTAAAAATTGCATCACCGAAAGTTGAGGTGAGTCTCAAAATAACAAAAAATTATGATTCTTAATGTGGGACATTTAAAATTTTAAATTTGAACTATAGATTACTTTGAATTTGAAAGTTAGAGTATCATTGATTTTTATTTTTGACATTTGCAAAATGGGACACTATACGATCGAACAAAATTTGGAAATATTAAAAACTTACTTCCAAAGTAGTCAGTCCTTAACGCAAACTGTAAGAAATTTACATGGAAAATTTTTGAGTTTACAGATGAAGCTCATTTTCATGTCGGTGGCTATGTCAGTAAGCAAAATTGCCGCATACGGGGTTCAGGGGACCCACGCGTGACTATTGAGGAGCCTATGCATCCAAAACGAGTCACTGTTTGGTGAAATTTGAAAAAATAAAAAGAACTCTTTTTTAGCCGATTCTAATTAAAAATTTTAAATATGATATTAATTTTAGTCGGGAACATCCACAGCTTTTTGTCAACCAGATTAAAGGATGTCGACATAGAAGTACAGAATCATATTACGAAAATTGTGATATGTTTATGCACATTACTATATTTGATTACTATTTGAATCTATAATGTATACTTATGCGCACTGTTTAAAATCTACTACTATAAATAAATACAATGCTGTAATTGTGAAAGTGGACAGTCGAAAATATTAGGCGACTGTCAGTCGCCATTAGGGAGAAGCATTATCAGATACAGACAAAGTGACTGCATTATTTTGATAAGAAAAGTACAAATTTTAAAGATATCCCCATTCGCCCCATTCGCCCCATTCTTCGCCCAAATGTACAAATTTGGAAAAAAACCCTTTTTGTTTCGATTCTACATAGTCAGACCACCGAATATACACCGAATTTCATGATATCAACTTCAGCGGTTTGGAAGGTCCCATTTCTATCCCTCTTTTTCAATTATATCCCTTAAAATACGAATTTCGAAAAATCCCTCTATTTTACTTGTTTATGTAATTAGAAGATACTAGCTGTTGTCGTATCATTGGTACCATATTTTATCCATTTTTGTCCCATTTCGCCCGCTAAAACAATTATTTTCTTTGTGGTGCTTCCAAGCTACATGAGAAATGTCCGCAACAAATTTCAAATGTATGAAAATCAGAAATTTAATTAATAAGCCAAGGCTACCAATATTTTTATACTATGTATATATAATGTATATGTATATATGTATAATGTATATATAATGGAAATAATACTTCAATTCATAAAGAATATATAAGGCAGCAATCATAACTACCCTAAATATTGGGGAAAGGGAGTGTATTTTCAGCTGCAGTCCTTTGTGTGGTTGTATTTCCATCTATTTTAAATTCAAAAGTATACATTTTGAAAATACCTTATCTCTCAAGTACGCAGTATAAGACAACTTCATGATTCTACCATTTTTTGTCGTAAAAGCTGCAAAATAAAGTACGAATTTGGAAAAAAAATTATTTTACCTGATACTATCTGCGGCCATTTTGTTGGTACCATTTTTATCCCTCTGCTCCCATTGAATCCCTTGAAAGTACGAATTTGGAAAAACGTTTTTTTCGTGTCACTCAGTCAGAGGAATGTATACCGCGAATTTCATGGTTCTAGCTGCATCCATTTGTTTGGTACAATTTTATCCCCCTTTTTCCACTTTATACCCTAAAAGTACGAATTTCGAAAATTTCCTTTATTTTATGTGTGTACGCAATCAGAGGAATATATACAACGAATTTCATTATTCTAGATGCAGCCGTTTGGTTGGTACTATTTTTATCCCTCTATCCCCATTTAACCCCTTAAAAGTACAAATTTAGAAAAATACTTGTATATTATGTATCTACTCTATTAGAGGTATATACACGCCAAATTTCGTGTTTCTATCTGTTGTCGTTTGATAGGTACTATTTTTATCCCTTTTCGTCCCATTTCGCCCCCTACAAATAAAAATCACTCTATGATGCCCTTTTATGCTATAAAGGGAATGCGAATTGCAAATATCAAGTAAATACAAGCTATTATGTTCAAAAAACATGCTGAAATACTCTAAATATTAGGGGTATTTTCAGTCCTTGTGAGGGAAAAATTTTTCCCTCTGGTCCGATTTCGCCCACCGATTTCCCAACCGATCTGCAACCATAAGACACATTTAGGAAAAATTTGAACTTCCTAGCTCATTTCGTTCGGCCGCTATCGTGCTTTCAACAGACAGACAGATAGACAGACGGACATGGCTATATCGTCTTAGAATTTTACCACGACCCAGAATATATATACTTTATGGGGTCTCCGATGAATATTTTAAGGTGTTACAAACGGAATGACAAAGTGAATATACCCCCATCCTGGAGGTGGAGGGTAAAAAAACAAAGTTTATATGTAAAAGATTTATGGATAAATGTAAATCTATGAAAAATGTTTTTTGTTTAAATCATATATTTTTAATTTTTGTTTAAATAGCGCGAAAAACTTTAGTTGGTAATAGCTGAAATCTATTTGATTTTTTTAAAAATTCACTTGCGTCTACAAAGTGTAAAATAACTTCTAAACATATCCAGAGATTTTTTACATATAATTTTAATAAATTAGACAAAACACTTCTCTCTGACGTTTTTTATTTTTTATAATTTTTCGTGCAAAAATAGATTTTTTCAAAAAAAATATTTTTTTCCAATTTTTTGGAGATTGTTCCTTAAACACTGTTTCTATGTGAAAGTGTAATTCGCATTATTTGTAGACATAATAATTACCTTTAGTTGAACATATAAATAGTAGAAGTACCTAGGGCGAAAATTTTAATTTTAGTAATTTTTTAGCATGATATCATCCATAAAAAATTTTGTGTTGATTTTATGAATCCGCATGTCTCAATGCACACAAAAAATATTTTTCTTTAGATTAGACACAAAATGTTTCTTTATTTGTAGCACAGTATAATCAGTCTAATATGTGTGACAGACACCATAATTACTGCTTCAATCCGTCCTGCCCTGGAATAAATTAAGTTTGTAATCTGTGAAGTTGGTATAGGGGCGTTACGTTGTTGAAAAATAATCGGCGGGTTATCGACGGGAGATAAGGACATCATACATTGACGAAATGAGGCTGCAATTTAGCGATTACGTTACCACGAGAAGAAAGAGAAGTCGTGTGAGGTCTTCTACTGCGGCTGTCAAAGCTCTAATAAATCCACAGCACAGCGATTTTATTCACGACATTAAAGAGATATCGAGAATTGATATAGGCGTTCTAATATAAAATTCTCAATCTTTTACGATGGATATACCAGACGTTTACGCTAGACAACGTACTTGTTAGAGAGAGATAGAGCGGGAGTCTTCAAATGCATACCAACTTGCTAGGACTACTAGAGGAATACAACAGACAATATGTCGGTCTTTTGACTCTGGAGAGCGGGAGAGGGTATTTTGTACGGAGATGTAAGCTCCTGTTCTGCCATAGATGTGGTAAGGATTATTTCTAACTAATTAATGTAGTGATTTTATCTCAAATAAATTAATGAATGCTGCCACTTCAAAATTTTTTCCAGAATGTAAATAAAAATGTTCACACATTTGCCTAATACAGCGCCTTTGAAGTGTCTGTGTAATCTAAATCCTCTTCGATATGCAGAATATTCCAAAAGTGAAATCTCAATTCATTCAACATTTAAATCACTTTAGATGTGGTACCCTACTTTTCATTAGAGATAACCCGGCGATGAAAGGCTACAAATTAAAAGACTTGTTTTTCTCTTAAATAAGGTTACTAATTTTCTACTAAAATGTTTTTCTAAATTAATAAAAACGTTTTCTTGTTTCTCCTCCAGCAGAGGAAAGCCATTTGTAGGTGCTTGTAGACAGGTGTCCGCCCTTCTCACATACATACCAGAGTCCCCCCCACCAACTCACCTTTAACGACAATATTTTTATAGTTTATTTATCTTAGCTGTTTTATCGAAAACCAACCAAGTTGAAGTGGCCAAAAGCACAGAACAGAACAGAATAGAACCACCACCACAACAATAGCAACGGACAGAGTTGAGAAAACGCCAAACGAACGAAAAAAAATTAACATAATAAATTATTTAATATCGAAGCCGGCCAACACTTTATCATTGTAACGGATTTACGAGCAATTAATAAAAGGCCACAAGGTATAGGTACCCCATCTCGGATGGACTGGAGTGGAGTGGCCTGGAGTGGAGCACAGGTCTGCCAGCTGCCCCACCGCCGCACCATGCCGCGTTCAAATTAGAATTCTTACTCCACGAAATTAATGTGGAAAACAGAGAAACACCGAAAATTCTCTCGAAAAGTTTTTGATAAGAATGTCATTAATATTGAAATACATTCGTAGATAGCAGCAACGTACGACGATACATCGCTTGGTTTGTTTTTCATCTCTCATTGGCGGGGAGATTGTGTCGATGGCGATGCCGATGTCGATGAAGAGGAATATAACGTCGATACGAACGAACGAAAAAGGCTATAAAACTCATTATTCTTTTAGATAAACGCATTGAAATGAAAACGTGAAATACAAGTTCAAATTTAGTTTTTGATCGAACACTTACTGTGACAACACGCGAACACACCTAAATACGACTCAAAAACAAACGCTTTGGGGAAAGACAGACAGCAACCACAAGGCGAGTTGAAGCACAGTTGGGCTTTAGGGCGACACCGACTTGAGAAATACTACAGATGGCAAGGAAAAGTAATGGTGATAAAGGTGATGGCTCGGAATTCCCACAATGAAGACAAGTTCCTAAATTTTCAGCAGGAAATTGTGTTAGACATTATAATGCAGAAAAATTTGGTAGGTCGGTGGAAGTAACTCTGTATGCGAAATAGCTCATCCTTCTTAGACATAACTTTATCCAATCAGAAATGTACCAGCACAGATCCTCTCCAGCATATGGAAATTAGACGAGGAACTTTTACACTATACAACAAAAAAGTAAAAGCAAGTAAACAGGCGTTAAGTTCGGCCGGGCCGAACTTTAATATTTGGATTCCACAGAGTCTGTCAATTTTGCGTAAAAGTGCAGTAACATTAAAGGAAATGTTAATTTTTATACCCTCCACCTCCAGGATGGGGGTATACTAACTTTGTCATTCCGTTTGTAACACCTTGAAATATTGACCTGAGACCCTATAAAGTATATATATTCTTGATCGTCATAAAATTCTTAGACGATCTAGCCATGTCCGTCCGTCCGTCCGTCCGTCCGTCTGTCCGTCTGTTGAAAGCACGCTAGCATCTAAACGAAAGGAGCTAGGACGTCCAAATTTTCCATAAATGCGTCTTATAGTCGTAGATCGGTTGGGATTGAAATGGGGCGAAATCGGCCCGAAGGGAAAAATTTTTCCCTCACAAGGACTAAAAATACCCATAATAATCCCTACTATTTTAGCGTATTTAAGCATGTTTTTTGAATATGTCTGTTTATATTTGCTTGATATTTGGTATGCGTATTACCCTTATAGCAAAAAACTGCACCATAAAGTTATTCTTATTTGTAGGGGGTAAATGGGGCAAAAAAGGGATAAAATGGTACACATTAAACGACAACAGCTAGAAACACGAAATTCGACGTGTACATTCCTCTAATTGAGTAGATACATGATATAAAAGTATTTTTTTCAAATTCGTACTTTTAAGGGGTAAAATGGGAAAAGAGGGATAAAAATGGTACCAACATAACGGCTGTACCTACAATAATGAAATTCGGTGTATACATTCCTCTGATTGCATAGACAAGTAAAATACACGGATTTTTTAAAATTCGTACTTTTTTGGGGTTAATATGAAAAAAGGGATAAAAATAGTACCAATCAAATAACCGCAGCTAGAGTAATGAAATTCGGAATATACATTCCTCTGACTGTGTACACACGGAAAATAAACCGATTTTTCGAAATTCGGATTTTTTGGGGACAAAATAGAAAAAGGGGATAAAAATAGTACCAACCAAATGACCGCAGCTAGAGTCATGAAATTCGAAGTATACATTCCTTTGACTACGTAGACATCACTGTGTATACACGGAAAATAAACGGATTTTTCGAAATTCGTACTTTTTGGGGACAAAATAGAAAAAGGGGATAAAAATAGTACCAACCATATGACCGCAGCTAGAGTCATGAAATTCGGAGTATACAATCCTTTGACTACGTAGACATGAAAAATAAAAGGTTTTTTCCAAATTCGTACTTTCAAGGGATACAATGGGTACGGAGGGATAAAAATGGTACCAACCAAACGGCTACACCTGGAATAATGAAATTCGGTGTATGCATTCCTCTGATTGCGTAGGCACTTAAAATAAACAGGTTTTTCGAAATTCGTACTTTTTGGGGTTAAAATGAAAAAAGGGGATAAAAATAGTACCAACCAAATGACCGCAGCTAGAGTCATGCAATTCGGAGTATACATTCCTCTGATTGAGTAGGAATCGGAAAATAAACGAATTTTTCGAAATTCGTACTTTCAAGGGATAAAAATAGTACCAACTAAATGACTTCAGCTAGAATGATGAAATTCTAATTGCGTAGAAACGTCGAGGGGGTAAAAATAGTACCAACCACATGGTCGCAGGTGGAATTCGGTGTATACATTCCTCTGCCTGCATAGACACGCAAAATAAAAAGTTTTTTTTTCCAAATTTGTACCTTTTCTATTATGGCAAAAATTGGTTGAATCATGAAGTTAGGTTATTTTGCACTATGTTCGTCTGATAATGGATTTTTTGGTACTTTTGGAATTAAAATAGAATGGAAATACAACCAACTGTAGCACCCACTATCTACCAATATTTATGGTATTTAAGCTTTTTGAAAATATAAATATAAGAATATTTATTTTTTGATTTGAAATAAATAATGGTTTGAAATAATTAAAATATTATATTTATTTATAAAATTATTTTTTCAATATTTGTATTTGTTTTGGTTTGCCTATATTAAAAAAATTATATTTTCTTGTAATATTACTGCACTTCTACGAAAACCGACAAACTCTGTGGAATGCAATCCATGGTGGAGGGTATATAAAGTTCGGCCCGGCCGAACTTAACGCCGTTTTTACTTGTTTAATATAGCCAAACCACAAATAAAACAAGTAAGGAAAGGCTAAATTGGAATTTTGGTACCCAAATTTTTGATATCGTTTTCGAGTTTAGAAATCCAAAATACATCAGCTGATGTTATACACAATCTTTCGACAAAATAGTATTACGAATAAATCCAAAAGAGACACATTACATAGAGATACGTGTGGCATAATGAGTTTGTAATGAAAATGACCTACAGCTCTTAAAAGTCTGATCTTGAAAATGGTATTCTTAGTATTCAACAGTATAGCTTCCGTAGGTATTGAAGTATGGGGATTTTATGGGGTTTTGACGGAATGCACAGTTGTGATATTTTGTAATTTATTCTGTAACATTTCAAAGGAAAAAAGATATCTTGACGAAATTTCTAGCATAAATTGCAAAAGTTCTCAAATCGTTTAGCAGCGATTGGGAAATTATTACAATATTTTCATTCCTACGGCAATAAAGAAATTGCTATGATTTTAATAAATATCACAAATTTTGGAAAATATTTACCCCACATTGAGGATTTGGGTATTTTATTGCGAAGAAATTCTAAAACTATTTACGGAAACACAAAATTCAATTTTTTCCTCTCAATGGGGAACGATAACTTCATGTTTACAAATCGCAATGGAATTAAGTAATGGAATTAATAAATAACTGCAATATTTTGTTCTGTTGGCTCACTCTAATATTACAAATTCTCCTCAAATATAATTTATTTAGGCAATTAATTTATGTTTTCAATAAATGTCACTATTTTTTTGTTGAAAAATATCAAATATTAATATAATTTAATTGTTTTGAGCTAAAAATCAGAGAACAGAGCAAAAGTCATAAATGGTTGAGTATCATGGTTGCCATAGTATTTCACAATAAAACAAGTAAGGAAAGGCTAAAGTCGGGCGGGGCCGAATATATAATACCCTACACCACATAGACTCAGCTGGTGATTCTATAATAATTTTTTTTTGAAAACAATTCATGGTATTAAATCTTCGATCGAAATGAAGGAACGACACTTATTTTTCTAAAAAATATTTTTTTATTTATTTCCTCGTTTTAGGAATTGTAGAATTTTTATATGAGGTCTTAGTCATTGGACCCAAAATTATATTAATTTACTTTGTATTGTAGTTAATAATAAATAAATAAAATAAAAATGTTTTTTTTTTTGATGAGAAAATAAATCCCATAAATTTGAGCAGCTAATGTAAGGATTCTCAGGATACTAAAACAGAATTCATAATGATAAACTTTCTCTGCATAACAAAGGCTACGATAGTTTTAAATGCATTACCTGCTGTAGGGTACCTATGCCGCCTAGGTGAAATGAACAACCACTTTAAAGTGAATAAAATGGGCAGTGTCTGTCCTCCACAACGCCACGTTATGGAACAAAACAAAAACTTGTGCTGCGCTGTGCTTAGCTTATCTTAACTTTGGCCTTTTAATTAAGAAGAAAAGTAACATCACACTGATAGCTTAGGATGGATGGGATGAGCTGGTTGGTTGGGATGGTGAGCCACCACCACCGCGACCAGAACAAGTGAACGAACGTGCCAATGACCTGCATTTCCATATGCTTTGGGGAAATATTTATTAGAAATGAATGAGAAGAGGACCGGCGAAACAAATACCAATATTTAAAACATTTATCATTTTGTTATCGTAACTTTGGTATGGCATAAATACATACATATCTGATGTGATGTACGAAAGTATTCCGAAACCAGACCCATTGTCCCAATCGAAAGGGAACACTACGCACCACCGCACGCCACCGCAATAGCATTTCGATTTTGTGACGCTGACTGTGTGACTGTGGCGTGGCGCTTCTTCCAATTCCTTTGCAAGAAACTTTTGGAATCTTGCTATGAAAGTGATAGTTCTTCGTTATGCTTGCGACGGGCTCTTGTGGAGGGAGTTTTCTTTTCTTTTCTGTGCTGAACTGAACTGCTGCTGCTGTTGGCCATCAGCGCTCCATTGCAACCCCATGTTGGCATTTTGTTACTTCATAAACAACCCGGACAGCCAGAAAAAAAAACGAAAAAATTAGCATTTTAAATGTATGTTTGTTGTTCATTATAATTCATTATAATTTTTATTGTAACACATTTGTAAGAGAGCGTTGTTCGGTGTGCTCGGTGTTTTTCAGCGTTATCATTTTTTGGTTATTTTTCTACTTTTTTCTGTAAAAAAAAAAAACATTCCTTCAGAAGTTGTAAAGAAGTTTTAATTTTATGGTGAAATTTTTATTTGGTTACGATAAGAGTTCTTAATAAACTTTTACTTTGATAATAAAATGCCGACCTGAAGACATGCATACTTACAACATACATACATACATTCATAAATATATCTTCTTTTATGCTGTCATATACATATGGCTAGATATGTATGTAAATGTGGCCAGAAACCCACTGCGAAACGAATGGTGGGGTTACGGTTTTGTCCCCAAATGGCTGGCTTGCCTCGAATACTTTGGACCATGAAAATTCTTTCTCCTATAAAAATTATGCCACATTAAACTCAACTCAAGTTTAAGGCCTTTCTCAGCCAGATAATAATAATTTATAATCAGCAGATGTTAAATAGTTGAGTTGAGCCAGCTTAACTTAAACTCGATAAGTTTAAGGCATTTCTTAGTCCGATAATAATTTATAATCAGTAGATGGTAAATTCTTGAGTTGAGCCAAAGGGCCTGCTTAACATCAAATCACGTATACATATGTTCGAGTGCACCTACAGTTTATCTTTGTCTCTGAGAGTCCAAAGTCCATGAACCCATACAGACTGGAGTTATTACTACGGGCTCAGAACAGGATTGGATATGAGGATAGATACAGGACCTAAAAATTCCTCTCACCATCAGGACAACTTCTTACGATCTCTATTAATGGACACAGTCTCCTAGATGGAGACTGAAACTGTTTCTGTATTATTCTTAGAAGAGGTGAGATTAAATATTACCAAAAGCAGAAACTTTGACATTTTAAACGATATAAAGGGTGATTTTTTAGCTATTATCTTTTTGGCAACACTGGTTTAAACAGCTGACGTAGAGTGCGAACTGAAGAAAATATCGCAGCTGTATCGGCCAGTGTTAATGATGACCATCAATTATCGATTCGTCGCCGTTCGCAGCAATTGGGCCTCTGTTACTCAAAAACGTGGAAATGTCAAAATTAGACTAAGCGGATGGACCATTTGAGGCGCAGTCAAGGGCAACATTTGCATGAAAAAATCTTCAAACATTAAATTATATGGACCGTACTATCGATTCAAATAAAGATTTCATGAATTTTATGTGTTTTTTTTGGAAAAACTTTCCTATAGCTTTTAAAAATCACCCTTTACAACTTTTTATTTAAAACATGAGGAATCTGTTTATATTTATTCAGCAAATAAATATATTTAAACCATTTTTCGCTGTCTTTCAAATTTGGCAATATTTTTACACAAAATTTTGTAATTTATTTTACTTTTTCGTTTGTATTTTCTGGTCTGTAGTCAATATTTGATTTGAACTGGGATATTGTCCTGGCTCAAAACCATTTTGCATCTATATTTAATAAAGAGTGATTTTTTTGAGGTTAGGATTTTCATGCATTAGTATTTGACAGATCACGTGGGATTTCAGACATGGTGTCAAAGAGAAAGATGCTCAGTATGCTTTGACATTTCATCATGAATCGTCTTACAAACGAACAACGCTTGCAAATTATTGAATTTTATTATCAAAATGCGTGCTCTGTTAAGAAAGTTCATTGCGCGCTTCCATTTTATGGTCAGTTTAATCGACCCACTGAAGCGGCTATTCGGGCTATTGTGACTAAATTTCGCACCAAATTTACATTGTTGGACATTAAACCACCAACACGCTTACGTAGAGTGCGAACTGAAGAAAATATCGCAGCTGTATCGGCCAGTGTTAATGATGACCACCAATTTTCGATTCGTCGCCGTTCGCACCAATTGGGTCTCTGTTACTCAAAAACGTGGAAATGCCAAAATTGGACTAAGCGGATGGACCACCTAAGACGCAGCCGCGGTCAACATTTAAATGAAATTATCTTCAAAAAGTAAATGTCATGGACCAATCTAACGTTTCAAATAAAGAACCGATGAGATTTTGCAAATTTTATGCGTTTTTTTTTTTTAAAAAAGTTATCAAGCTCTTAAAAAATCACCCTTTAGAATGAAATTTTTTTACAAATGGCATGGTGACATTTATCACTTGGCTGCAGACTACCACGACAATATCGAAAAGTCTTTTCAAGTGGTTTCGCAGCGACTTCTCAACATCAAATCAATCAAACCCGGCCTCTTTAAGGAGATGATTCTCACAAACGAACGAGAATCATAACTCACTTGTCGAATTTGCGTTTAAAAAATCGCACCAAGTAATAAAGTACACATGCCATCTTACAAGCATCTCATTGAGTTGCGTATGTGTAAAGTCGCTGCGAAGCCACTTGAAAAGTGGCAAATAAAGAATTTTAGGAAAAAATCCTAAATTTTGAAACACATTTTCCCCACAATATGAATTCGACCATTTAAAAAATCTGGAAATCTAGTGATTTTTCGTCGTTTTTAGCAGTTTTATACCCTCACTCTACAGAGTAGGAGGGTATATATAGGTATATGATATATACCTCCTACAGAGTAGGTGTAACGCATTAAATGAGTGACTTAAGACCCTAAATATGTTTGGACCGAATCCGTTTCACGACCATGTCCGTCCGTCTGCCTAGCTGATGTACACGATAACTGTTGAAACGAGTTAAGGAATCAATTCAAACATTGCTCATGGTAATATTTTTCCCAAACTTAGTTTAAGTTCGAAGATGAGTGAAATCGAAGTGCCCCTTCTAGTAACTCCCACACAAAACACCATAAACTACGTAAACTTAAAGCTGTTATAACTTCTATACGGATGATTGGAATACTGTCAAATGTGGTATTTGGCAATAATTTTATAGACGTTTCAAGCACTTGGAATATGAGTGATATTGTCACACCCGTTCTGGAACCTCCCACACATAACCATAAGCTCTTATTGAAATAAAACCGATATAGCTTCCATACGAGTAGTCAAAATCAGTTGCAACTTGATATTTGAAAATTTTTTATAATCAAATTAAACCTATAAAATATGTATGCTTTAGCCACGCCCCTCTTAGTTCCTACCACACAATTGTCTCTATCCTCGGTAAAATTAAGTCCTTCATAACATACATACTGGTGCCTGGAATACTATGGTTTGATATTTAATCATGTGGAATCTGGGACCATGTGCCACGAACCTTCTAGTACCTTTCACACAAATTATCCGTCTCTAAATAAAATTTAAATCCTTATAAATTGAATACATATGTTATTATTTTTTTAAATCTTTTTGTGCTAACATGAAAAATAAGCAAAAGGGTAACAACTCAAATTGGTATATATATATAGTTTTTTTGACAGAAAAATTAAAATTTTTAAATTTTTCGTTTTTACACTTTTTGTAAAAGATCTATGGATAAAATATTGAGGTTATAACCCTTTTTGTGGGCGCAAAAGAATTTTTTAAAATCAAATTACAAATTTGATAACTGAATATTTTTTGTATGAGTTATGACCATTCTTATAGAAGTACATGTGGTATTCACGTGTGACTACATTAATTTAACAAAAAATTAAAAAAAAAAAGTAACACGATTTTTTTTAATTTCCTTACTTCTACAATAAAGCTTCTACATTTATCCACCTTGGAATTAATAAATAATATTAAAACATTTTTTAAACTAAATTTCAATATACTTTTGCTTGAAAAGAAAATAATTCAAAGAATTATTAATAAAGGGTGATTTTTTAAGAGCTTGATAACTTTTTTTTTAAAAAAAAACGCATAAAATTTGCAAAATCTCATCGGTTCTTTATTTGAAACGTTAGATTGGTCCATGACATTTACTTTTTGAAGATAATTTCATTTAAATGTTGACCGCGGCTGCGTCTTAGGTGGTCCATCCGCTTAGTCCAATTTTGGCATTTCCACGTTTTTGAGTAACAGAGACCCAATTGGTGCGAACGGCGACGAATCGAAAATTGGTGGTCATCATTAACACTGGCCGATACAGCTGCGATATTTTCTTCAGTTCGCACTCTACGTAAGCGTGTTGGTGGTTTAATGTCCAACAATGTAAATTTGGTGCGAAATTTAGTCACAATAGCCCGAATAGCCGCTTCAGTGGGTCGATTAAACTGACCATAAAATGGAAGCGCGCAATGAACTTTCTTAACAGAGCACGCATTTTGATAATAAAATTCAATAATTTGCAAGCGTTGTTCGTTTGTAAGACGATTCATGATGAAATGTCAAAGCATACTGAGCATCTTTCTCTTTGACACCATGTCTGAAATCCCACGTGATCTGTCAAATACTAATGCATGAAAATCCTAACCTCAAAAAAATCACTCTTTACATTGTGACGTGTGCATCACAAATGTAGACGTTTGCAATGGAACTTAAAAATCGTCGAATTTTCAAAATAAATTTCAATAATTGAAAATGCTTATCGACCTTTAATTATTTATTAATTTAATTAGTTTTATTTTGACTTTTTGGAAATTTCTACATTGGCCTTTATTGTGCAAACAAAAGATTATTTTTTTCATATTTAACATGGTATTTTCCAACGTCTTCCAATTTTTATTCGAATATTATATATATATATTATTATATATATTTTTTCCAAATTCGTACTTTTACGCAAAAATTGGTCGAATCATGAAGTTAAGTTATTTTACAGTATGTACGTGATATAATGGATTTTCAAAATTTGTACTTTTGGAATTAAAATAGAATGGAAATACAACCAACTGTACCAATATTTATGGTATTTAAGTTTTTTTGAATTCACTTGAAGTATTATTGCGATATGTAAACGTGTTGGTAGCCTTGCCTTAGAAGCGTGGTTTGAAATAATAAAAATATTATATTTATTTATAAAATCTTTTTTTTTCAATATTTGTATTTGTTTAGCGGCTATATTAAAAAAATTATATTTTCCTGTAATATTACTGCACTTCTACGAAAATCGACAGTCTCTCTGGTATGCAATCCACCGGCCGAACTTAACGCCGTTTTTGTTATACACTCCACGATAGTATTATGTCTTTTATATTCAACATTTCAGCACGAATATTTTATTATAAATTATTTTATTGGCCAACTTTTTAAGGGAATATTGGACTGTCCTCACTCGAGTGACAGCATCTTAAGTAAGAGGCTGCTATTCTTTCAATTCCCCCCGTCATTCCTAGATGTCGCTGTCTTCGCTCCCATACCATTCATTATGGCCAATGTAGGGCCAAATGAAACATTCATTCATCAACCGCAGCCAGCGTTCCTAATGCCAATTCTCGATACATTTAGGCCGTGTCGAAATTACTCTCCACCTGCTTGGCGAAATCGCTTTACCCGCAAAGTACTTTACGATCTGCTACTTTACTGGCAGCGTTTACTTAAGGAAATTGCTTTGCTTTGCATTGCATTTCTAATAACAGACTTTGTGGTGAACGTTGTAATTATTATTGAATTGTGCAAATTTGTGGGAATAATTGTTGGCAATCGACATCTTGACGGAGAGGCGGAGCGTGCGAGAGGAGTGAACGCATTAGGCTACACGTATGTAGTGTATGTATGTATGCATGTATGTACAAAGTAAGCAGTGAATGCACTTGCCACACGTCTTCGTGTTGCAGGTGAATTGTGTTTGTGTGTGTGCTGCATGTGTGTTTACTTTGTATCGTTGCTAAAACCGTATAATTAAAATCTAATCATCTTTTTCAAATACAAATTACAAAGATCCATACATTAGACAAACCAATTCAGCTGCTTGGTGGCCTAATGGACAGACGGCCATACAAACGGACGGGTGGACAATCCATGCAACTATCGAACCATTCACATGTGTGTGTGTACGCTAAACATACAACTCGGAAATCGCATTAATACTTGAGATGCAGTAGTGTTCAGAGAAATAGCTATCTCATATACCCTCCACCACGCAATGCATGCGATAGTATCTCTTTCTTTTTTCGCCTCTACGCAGTAAGAGGAGCATATATATACACTGAATTTCATGATTTGAACTTCAGCCGTATGGTCGTACCATTTTTATCCCCCTTTCCCATTTTAACCTATAAAAGTATGAATTACGAAATATCCACTAATGCTACAAGTCTACGCAATTAGACACATCCATATGTGGACAATTTTAAGCCCCATTTCATTCGGAAGTTAGCGTGGTTTCGGTAGATTTACGGTAAAATTTTGTTGCTAGTAAACTGATATAGTCCCCAACCGCTCTCTAAAATTTTACAACCCATCTTGCTCAGATTCTGCGCGTTTCATAATGTTTTACTTGAAAACATCGGTCTATGTTTTGACATAGCTCCCTTATAATTGTCCCTACCGATTTGATTTCACAGCTCAATTCCACAATTCCTAAAACGGGAAAACTAAATCAAAACAAGTAAAAACTCTCCACCATGGATTGCATTCCACAGAGGCAGTTAATTTTCGTAGAAGTGCAGTAAAATTACAGAAAAATATAATAAATTTTTTTAATATAGCCAAACCAAAACAAATACAAATATTGAAAACAAATATATATATATATATAATATTTTGATTATTTTAAACCACGCTTATATCGCAATAATACTTCAAGTGAATTCAAAAAATAAATATACTTATATTTATATTTTCAAAAAAGCTTAAATACCATAAATATTGGTATGTAGTGGGTGCTACAGTTGGTTGTATTTCCATTCTATTTGAATTCCAAAAGTACAAATTATGAAAATCCATTATCAGACGTACATAGTGCAAAATAACCTCACTTCATGATTCAACCAATTTTTGCCGTAAAAGTAAAAAGTACGAATTTGGAAAAATATTTTTTATTTTGCGTGTCTATGCAGTCAGAGGAATGTATACACCAAATTCCATGATTCTAGCTGTCATTTGATTAGTATTATGTATTTGTGCATTTGTTTGTAACACCCAAAAGGAAACGAGATTGTTAAGTATACCGATCGACTTAGAATCACTTTTTGAGTCGATTTAGCAATGTCCGTCTGTCCGTCTGTCTGTCCATCTATTGTTGTAATCAACGCAATTATAGTCCCATCTTAACAAAAATTGGCACAAATAAGTTTAGTGGATCAAGGACGAACGCTATTTAATTTCAGGCAAATCGGTTCAGATTTAGATATAGCCACCATACAAATGTCGCTCCCGATTTGACATT
This sequence comes from Polietes domitor, assembly GCA_947397865.1. Lineage (NCBI taxonomy): Eukaryota > Metazoa > Arthropoda > Insecta > Diptera > Muscidae > Polietes > Polietes domitor. Next base: position 62,460 of record CANDYM010000370.1, read on the forward strand.
TTCCGCTCTAGAAACCCCATATTGTACTCGATTTTCTTTAAATTTGGCTCAACATCTTATAATCGAACTAAAAACACATGTGCAGAAATTGGGTAAGATCGGTTCAGATTTATATACAAATCATACAAATGTCGCTCCCGATTTAACATTTTCCGCTCTCGAAACGACATATTGTACCCGATTTTCTTTAAATTTATATTTATAATCCAACTAGAAACACATATGCAGAAATTCGGTAAGATCGGTTCAGATTTAGATATAGCCCCCATACAAATGACGCTCCCGATTTGACATTTTCCGCTCTAGAAACCACATATTGTACTCAATTTTCTTTACATGTGGCACAACATCTTATAATCGAACTAAAAACACATGTGCAGAAATTGGGTAAGATCGGTTCAGATTTAGATATAGCCCCCATACAAATGTCGCTCCCGATTTGACATTTTCCGCTCTCGAAACGACATATTGTACCCGATTTTCTTTAAATTTATATTTATAATCCAACTAGAAACACATATGCAGAAATTCGGTAAGATCGGTTCAGATTTAGATATAGCACCCATACAAATGTCGCTCCTGATTTGACTTTTGCCACTTTAGATATCACATATTGTAACCGATTTTCTTTAAATTTGGCACAACATCTTATAGTCCAACTAGAAACACATATGCAGAAATTGTGTAAGATCGGTTCAGATTTAGATATAGCACAGATACAAATGTCACTTTCGATTTGACTTTTTCCGCTCTAGAAACCACATATTGTACCCCATTTTCCTTAAAATTGGCACAACATTTTATAATTGATCTAGAAACACATATGCTGAATGTGGGTAAGATAGGTTCAGATTTAGATATAGCCCCCATACAAATGTTGCTCCCGAATGTTTAACCGATTTTGGCCAAACTGTACATGTTATCTTTCACCAATAAACATACACATCACATCATTCAGGGTTTCAATATACCCCCATACAAATGTCCTTTCCGATTTAAAATTTTTTGTCAAACACATACATTTACATAATTAAAAACTTCTTACCGATTTCACTTTTTTACCGAAATGAATTGTAATGAGATAGAAAAAGAGGTTTATCATATAGTCGGCTCCGTTCGTCTTTAACCTTTCCTTACTTGTTTGGGAGATACCCATATGACCATACTTTGGTATAACCCAATGTTCTATTCTATTACAGTTCTGTTCTATTACAGTTCTAGAAACTACATCTTACATCGAATCTTCATCAAAGTTGGCAGATCATTATATGTTTCAACTAGGAATACCTACCGTGAATGAGACATATATAGGCGCATGTTTTGGCACAGGCCTCAAGTGTTGTTATATGCCCCTTCAAATGTCCGTCCGATTCATCCTATTACCGCTGTATAATCTGTATTTGTCATTGGATCTTGATCAATTTTTCCAGATCATGTTATATTTACTTTGCTCGGAATATCTGCTGGAAAATTGGATCAACTACTCTATTATTTACCATATTCATTAAATTTGACTAAAGATGAATTTATAGTAACTGTATAATTTATATGAACTACATAAAATTGATCCCAAGTAATACCTGGGTTTAGTTATCAAAAGTATATACGCAGGGAGTGGTGTAGGGTATTATATAGTCGGCCACGTCCGACTTTAACCTTCCTTACTTGTTTTCTTTCTTGTATCATTTGAACAGTCCTAGTTTTAATGCTATAAATTGCAAATTCAACAACATAAAATGTGCTCTATCATCGTCCACCACTGTTCGTTGTCTAATTATAGACTAACGCTATAACTACATACGTTGTATACTTCTGCTCGAATAGTTATTGACAGACAGTTTAAATTTAATTGTTATCGAAATCACTGTAATTTAACTTCGTACGAACAACACCAGCCACCACCACCACCGCTCCCAGCACCGAGCAATCCGGAGCAGGTGAATTTCAGTCGAAGAAGCACGAAAACACATTCCAAATTAAAAGGCCCGATAAGTACGACTTTAATTAATACATCACCAGGATATATGCGAGTGTGTGTACCAGGAAAACGATCAAAGGACGAACGTTAAGGCGCAAGAAGGGAAAAAACAGTCTAACTAACCATCCCAAGAAACACGCCAGTCATTATTCATTTCAGGGGTTTGCTGAGATACAAGCAGAGCTGAATGAGACGGTGAGGATACCTTAGTTTGGAGGCAGCCACAGAGAGATATGTACAGGTGATTAAACTCTCTATCAAGGCAAGGCGAAGAAAAAGGAAACACAAGGATGTCGAACGTATACGAACAACATAAATAAGGATATATATAATTTAAGGATTTCATATCGTTTGAATGCTAGAGCAAGTGCAAGTGTTTTGCTGTTGTTGTTGTTCGTGTTTTGTTGCCCTGCTACAGAAGTTAGCCTCTCTCCTGCATTGGCCAGATATAATGATGTGATGGTGTTGCATACCGTGAACGAATTATGGTGCGAATGTGGTGCACACACGCAGACACTTGGTATTCCCCTCGCTCTCTGCCACCGTTCGTCCAACCATCCTCCGTCCTCTACTCTGTCTGTCTGTCCGTCCACAAAGATTACAGGTTTTATATTTAATAAGAGTAGGATGTGTTTAGTCCTTTGAATGGTGTGTCTTTCAGTCTTTTTTGGTCGTTAAGTCACTTCTGCTGAATGACTTCGTTGTTGCCTCCTTTCTGGCCTTTCCTCATTTGATGTTATCAGGTGCATGTTATGTTGTTGTTGCTGTTGTGCTCCTTTTAATTCAATGTTTGATCTTTCGGTTGCAGGTGCATTCGGTTTCGGTTTGACTTTTGAAGGAGGGTTATGGGATCAAAGCATTGTGAAAACAAAATGATTTTTCATGGATGTGTTATGAATATTAAAATGTGCACGGTGAGAACCAACCGAAAGACGGCTGATATTCCAAGGTATTGTCTAATAATCTATTTTTTATGAATTAACTAAATTTTCGTTTCGTAACTAATTGAAAATTGTTGATCTATGTAATACATATATTTTCATGGGAAACATTTCTCCCAATGAAAATGATTTCTCTCTAACGAAAAAGGTAGACTTAAAGTTATATACTTCTTTGAAACCAAGCAATAGCAAAGTATTCAAATGTCAGAAGAGGTGGAACCGAGTATATGATACACTCTCCTCTCTAGTCCCAAAAAAAGATTATATCATAATATAGACCGCAATTCATTAGACCGATTAGTCATTACCATAGATATTTCTCGATTAATAAAATATAATGGAACATTTCTGATGAAATAGTTGGATTATAGTGAGGACATTTTAGAATTCGTACCATATTTGTCAAGTGTTTGGTTATAGCCACCATAAAAATATCAATCAGATTTACTCTATCCTTCTTTCTCTGTTTCTCTTTTTCCTGATCCTGAATTCTCAATTTCCTAAATCGTAAGCAAGGTGAGTGTTGATAATCGATCAAAAAACACAAATAGAAACGCAAATAATCCTACAAATATTCGATTTACAAGGCTTTTTACTAATAAATGTCGCCAGAAACCGGTGCTACCAGACGTGACAAATTTTACGATTTTATTGAGAACATATAGCAAAATTTCGCCCGAAGACTTTTTATTCCAAAAACTCTTACATTTTTACGATTTTGTGACAACATTAGTCCATTTGTTCAGTCACAGATCTCATCTGACTTTGTTACATACATTATACCCGTTCCTGTTTTTCTGTACACTAAAGTGTAGCATTTTTTTTCCAGGAGTAGCATTTATTTATTATATCTCAATTCTGATGTCATACTTCAGATTTCATGGTGTTTATCAAAACTCCATCCAAAAATTATCCAAATCTAAAATGAAAAATCGCTATATTTTTAATATAAATATCGCCAAAAAACCGCGTTAAGTTCGGCCCTGCCGAACTTTTTATACCCTCCACCATGGATTGCATTCCACAGAGGCTTTCGATTTTCATAGAAGTGCAGTAATATTACAGGAAAATGTAAATGTAAATGTAATATAGCCAAACCAAAACAAATACAAATATTGAAAAATCTATATATATATATAAGTTGCGTTACTGACTGGCGACTTATTATTGACTAGCCCCCAGACCAAACGGCTGAAGCCAGGGTCATGAAAATTTCAGTGTAGTTCCCAAATATGACGTAGACGTCGACTTAGAAAGGGTTTTACAAAATTCGTACTTTTAGGGGGTAAAATGGCCCAAAAAGGGACAAACATCGAATCTTCGTCCTGCCTAAACGGCAGTAGCTATAAACATGAAATACGGTGAGTTCCTTGCAATGACCATGCAGACGAGCTACAAATAGGGATTTTCCGAAATTTGTACTTTTTGTCCCGCAAAAGGGATAAAAAATGGTACCAACTAAAGTATTGCAGCTAGATTCGTTAAATTTGGTATGTAAATTCCTCTGACCATATAGAAACGAAGTAAAATTGGATTTTTCGAAATTTGTACGGGACAAAAAGTGTTCCAATTTAAGATTTGCAGCTATAGTCGGGAAATTTGGAGTGTAAGTTCCTCTGACAACTAGAAGAGCAAATCTAAAGGAATTTTTCGAATTTTGTACTTATAAACCATGAGCGGGATAAAAATAGTACCAACTAAAATATTTCAGCTATAGTCGTGAAATTTTGTGTTTACATTTCTCTGACAACGTAAACTGGCAACATAAATGGATTTCTGGAAATTTGTACTTTTAAGGGCCGAGCGGGACAAAAAGGGATAAAATGGTACCAACTTTAGTATTACAACTAGAATCGTGATTTTTCAAAATGTGTACTTTTTGGGAAAGAAGTGCAAACAGTTATAATCTGACTGGCTGAATCTAGAAGCATGAGATCGAAGATATAAATGGTTGTAATATTTTGATCAAAACTTGGTAGAAAATTATAAAAATTATACATACGAAGTAGATCTGATTATATAAATACTATCCAAAAACAAAGACGGATAAAATTAGAAAATAACTGGCTTTTTCGCGTGCGAAGCAGCGGGTACTGCTAGTAATTTTTAAATAAATATAATATTTGTATTATTTCATACCACGCTTATAAGGCAAGGCTACCAATGCGTTTACATAGAAGAAGAACTAAATATTTATATTTTCAAAAAGCTTAAATGCCATAAATATTTAGTAGAACATTTGTTTTTTTTTTTTTGTTTTTTGAGCTCGAGGCCTTTCGTATTTCCAATATTTCGCAATTACATTGAATTGCATCATCAGGGTAAAGAAAATAATTAGACATGTAACTTAAAGCTAGCGTAGATTCGCTACTCTCGCCCGTCGCTGTTATAGCAATAACGTTATTTCCATTTTAACCTCAAAAAGTACGAATTTCGAAAAATTCGTTCATTTTACGTATGTCCGCAATCAGATGAATATATACACCGAATTTCATTATTTTAGGTGCAGCCGTTTGGTTGGTACCATTTTTTATCCCTCTATTCCCATTTTACTCCTCAAATGTAGGACTTTGGAAAAAATACTTTTATATTATGTCTATTCTCAATTACAGGAATATACACACCGAATTTCGTGTTTCTATCTGTTGTCGTTTAATAAATTTTTGCCCCAATTCACCCCCTACGAATAAAAATCACTTTATGGTGCACGTTTTTGTTATAGGGGAAATGTGCATACCCAATATCAAGTAAGTACAAGCAGACATATTGAAAAAAGGTGTTTAAATACTCTAAAATATTATGGATATTTTCAGTCCTTGTGAGTCAACATTTTTTGCCTTTGGGCTGATTTTGCACAGTTTTAAATTCCAACCGATCTAAGACTATATGACGCATTTATTTTGACGTCCTAGCTCTTTTCGTTTAGATGCCAGCGTGCTTTCAACAGACGGACGGACATGGCTAGATCGTCTTAAAATTTTTATGACAAGGAGGATAATATTTCAAGGAGGTGGAGGGTATAAAAACTGTTTTATATCAATATTTTGTTCACTGATGAATGGATGGATTCTCATTTTTGACGCAATGAAGCAAATTTGCTGCTTTTGGAATGTAGAGAATTCGCAAGATATATATCCCTTCTACATATAACAAAAATGTTCTTAACCGTCAATTAAGAAATTCTTTATTTCATGAGATCCATGAGTATACGAATAAGAGGCTTTAGAATTTTAAAGACATTTAAAAAACAAGTAAGGAAAAGCTAAAGTCGGGTGTGGCCGACTATATGATACACTCTACTTTCTATCCGAATACAATTCAATTGGGTAATAAAGTGAAAACGGGAAGGATTTTTGGATCCTGTAAATGTATGTGTTTGACAAAAAATGTTAAATCGGAGAGGACATTTGTATGGGGGTATATTGAAACCTGAAACGAAATAGGTGAAATATAATACATATAGTTTGGCCGAAATCGGTTAAACATTTGGGAGCAACATTTGTATTGGGGCTATATCTAAATATGAACCGATCTTACCCACTTTCACTTTTTAGTTGGATTATAAAATACAATACAATATGTGGTTTCTAGAGCGGCAAAAGTCAAATCGGGAGCGACATTTGTATGGGGGCTATATCTAAATCTGAACCGATCTTACCCACTTTCAGCATAGGTGTTTCTAGTTTGATTATAAAATGTTGAACCAAATTTAAAGAAAATCGGGTACAATATGCGGTTTCTAAAGCGGAAAAAGTCAAATCGGGAGCGACATTTGTATGGGGGCTGTATATAAATCTGAACAGATCTTACCCAATGTCTGCATAGGTGTTTATTGTTGGATTATAAGATGTTTTGCCAAATTGCCAATTGCCGTGAATAATACCAAACATCAATTGATTTGCTTAGGGAATGGTTCATTACAATCGATAAAGTTTGACTAAATGATCACGACGACTAACCGAACATTTGTCTTAAAGTTATTTTATGCATTTTTTAAATACTAAAATGAAGCTTAAGAGGTCGAATGAGAATTTTTAATTAAAAAATCGCATTTGTCATGCCTGTCTTAAAAATCTTGCAAAATCTGTACGACATAATGTGAGAATTTTCTGGAATTCTCGAATCACAAACGCTACATCAGTGGAATAATCTTTTCAAAAATAGACAGCTTTACTAAAAATTATATTTAAAATAATTTAATTTAAATTTAAAATAATAAATTTTAAATATTGATATATAGTTGGCGACCATATAACTTCAAAGAAATACAGTGGTACTTGATCATTTTAGCCTATATTACAAACGGTTGAGTAAGCATACGACATAGTTTAATCATATCTCGTCTATCTATTCATTTAAAGATAATTTATTTCTATCCGACATTTTTTATTTTTAACAAAATTTACATTCTTTAAAGGATTTAATTTAACTTCCAAAGTCAACAATTCCTTTGTCAAACCCATGGCCACAACTTCATAGTTCAAAGTACAACCTTCATCCACGAAAAAAGAATGCATGTAAATCATAAAACGTCAACGCATAAAGCCTGCAGAAGTTTTTTGTCATCGCGAGATTTATTCGTGGTGAGGCTGGCTGGCTGGCTGTAAAAGACACAAAAACTCACTTGCAATAGTTATTGGTCATAAATACATAAAATTTCCAACTTTTCCAACGAACAAAAACTTTGAAGAAATTATTTTCCAGGACGACAGTTTCTCTGCCACCCGAACAGTTCAATGTACATGAGTTTTACACGTGGATTTGAATGCTCTTTTCATGTGGGCGGAAGGGAGAGAGGGTAGGAGGAGAGGAACAAATGATAGCTAGAACATAATTTCAAAATTTAATGATGTGGAAAGGATATGAAATTAAAAATAGAATAATAATAATAATCTAAGTATATGTTCAACTAAAATTAATGATGTTTAAAAACGCAGGAACATAATTGTAGAGTAATATAGAAAATATAGATTTTAATTATAGGGGTTTTCGTAGAAGGATGGCGGGGAGTTTGGTACTGTTTATAATTTTGGAAATTAAATACTTTTGAAATTTCTCCGTAGACATACGATTATGTTGGTAGCTTGTATTGATAGATTTTTAATGTATGTAGGTCATCATGCTACTGCTTAAGTAAGTATTAGGAAAAATTAAATGAGTTTATGGCTTAGGGTGGTGGTTGATTGAAAATATTGAAATGCTGATTTTTGTTATAGGATTTTTGGATATTGTCCTCTAGCCTCAAGACCTTTTTAAATTTATATTTTATAGAATGCTAATTTATTTACAAATGACATGGTGACATTCGTTACTACATATATCATAGTTTTTGATCAATGAAGGCTTTCGTTAGTAGGATCTGCAGTGATGAGGCTATTTTTGGCTAATAGCCGCATTTGAAGTGATTAAAATCCATGAAAACCCACAGTTTTTGGCGCCGGTAGAATCGTTGATCAAGAATGTGAAAATTGAATGAAAGTTCCCGTCTAGGGCGAGAGTTTTAGAGTCCTGATTGCTGATCATTTCGTACCACCACACCTTTTCTGTGCTGAATTGATTTATTTTAAAATGTATTGAGGTTCACTTTTATCATGGATACACTGAACTTACTACGAGGAATGCAATTTTGACGTCCATTGGAAGATATTAGGGTTGTTTTCTTCAAGCCTAAATAACTACACTGCGATATCAAAATCGTAAATAAAACGTTAATTTTTCACTCAATGGAAAATTTTTTAAAAAATAATTTTATATTATACTATAAATATCCAGTATAAGTGAAAGTTATGGCTATCGAGAAGTGTTGATTTTTAACAAAAAACCAATCAAATAAAAACAAGTATGGAAAGGCTAAAGTCGGGCGGGACCGACTCCATGATATACTCCACTTTCTATCCGAATACAATTCAATTTGTTGAAAAAGTGAAAACGGGAAGGACATTTGTATGAGGGTATATTGAAACCTGGAACGAAATAGGTGAAATATAATATGTATAGTTTGGCCAAAATCGGTTAAACATTTGGGAAACATATTTGTATTTGGGCTATATCTAAATCTGAACCGATCTTACCCAATTTCAGCATAGGCGTTTCTAGTTGGATTATAAGATGTTGTACCAAATTTAAAGAAAATCAGGTACAATATGTCGTTTCTAGAGCGGAAAATGTCAAATCGGGAGCGACATTTGTATGGGGGCTATATCTAAATCTGAACCGATCGTACCCAACATCTGCATAGGTGTTTCTAGTTGGATTGTAAGATGTTGTGCCAAATTTAAAGATTTGTATGGGGGCTATATCTAAATCTGAACCGATCTGACCCAATTTCAGCATAGGTGTTTCTAGTTGGATTATAAGATGTTGTACCAAATTTAAAGAAAATCGGGTGCAATATGTGGTTTCTAGAGCGGAAAATGTCAAATCGGGAGCGACATTTGTATGGGGGCTATATCTAAATCTGAACCGATAAATAGCTTTCGTCCGTGATGCACAAAACTTACTTGTGCCAATTTTTGTTAAGATCCGACAATAACTCCGACCTGTAATTTAATTACAACAATAGATGGACAGACGGACATTGCTAAATCGACTCAGAAAGTGATTCTAAGCCGATCTGTATAATAAACGATGGGTCTAACTCGTTTCCTTTTGGGTGTTACAAACAAATGCACAAAGACATAATACTGTCGTGGAGTGTATAAAAATTTATAAAATATTGAAATTTATTTTCTCTTAGAAAATTTCTAAAACTTACTCTGTAAATTTCAGAATGGTATTTGTAGATTTCTTAAAATAAACTACTCAAAGTTAAAAAGATTTCACCGTTTTCAAAATATAAATATAATAATAGAATTAATGAATAATTACATTAATTCTATCATTATATTTATATTTTGAAAACTGGGAAGTCCTTTTAACTTTGAGTTGGTTATTTTAAATCAAAACGATTAAATGAAAATTAAAAAAATATATATATTTTATTTTTTTCTCCAAAAAATATTGAAATTTGTTAAAAAATAAAAAAATCCCCATGTTTTTTTTATTTTCAAATTCTACAAATTACTTTGTAAAATTCAGAGTGTTATTTTTTGTAGTTTCTTTAATTTTATTATTATATTTAATTATATTTTGAAAACTGGGGCAATCTTTTAAAGTTGAATTGTTAATTTTAATACAAAACAATCAATCAAATTAAAAAAAAATAAAGAAATACTGAAATTTATTTTTTGTTATACTCTTATTGGCAGAAAAAAGCTAATAAAATAGTTGATTTTCAAATTACATGCAATATTAAACACTCTTGCAATAAAATTCGAAAAAATTTCGATATAAGTGATTATTACTTTAAATCATAGATATCTATTTTATAAGATCTAAACAATGTTCAATGTTTTAAGGTGAAACAAATGAACATACATTTAATTGTAAGATGAAAGGTATAAAATTAATTTAATTAAATTACTAGACCCTTATAAAAAACCTTTTAAAAGATATTTAAAGAAATATTTCGAGGTGAACATTAAATTGTAATAACTTTTTATCTAGTAAACATTTTTGAGTTTTGTAAACAATTGATTATGGATTTGGATGGATTTCAGATGTTAACATTGATAACACTGTGCAACATTTTTGAAGTCATTTCAAAATAACCATATACGGACACCGCTACATGATAAAAGACCAAAAAAAAAGACCCGTGTTTTTTTTTCCCCAAAGTCATGCACTTTTTTTTATGGGCCCCCAGAGATTTGAGGCCTCGGTGTAATTTTTGGAAAAAAGTGATCATATTCTCAGGCTCATATCTTGCAAACCGTTCGGAATTTTGATTTACTCTCTGAGGCAAAGTTCTAGCTCTTGTCATAAAGAAAATTGTGAACATATAAAATCAAAAAAACTTCATCTTCAAGGTCAAAATCGCAAAAAACTTAAAAAAAATCGATTTTTTTTAACCTTTTTTCCCCTGTTCAGGTCCATAGGTAGCAAACCGTTGAAAATTCAGGGAAACAATCAACTACAAAAATGTACCTAAGATCTCAATAAACAACTTTCTAGAACATATGAACTTCCTAGGAATTATTCTTAACACCGTTTAGGTAGCGCTTAGGTAGCCGCAAAAGTGAAAAATTTTCCAAAAATTAGATTTTTTTCCTTTTTTGCCCTGTTCAGGTCCATAGGTAGCAAACCGTTAAAAATTCAAGGAAACAATCAACAACAAAAATGTACTTAAGATTTCAATAAACAACTTTCTAGAACATATGAACTTCCTAGGAATTATTCTTAACACCGGTTAGGTAGCGCTTAGGTAGCCGCAAAATTGAAAAATTTCCCAAAAATTTTTTAATTTCCGCAAACGTAGCAAAATAAATCAATTTTTTCACATTGCATATTGAAATTGTTAGTTGCCAATGTTGTGTGTGAATTATGCTGTAGCACTTTTTCTATAACTTTGTCCGCTGAGTTCTCGTTGACGTCGCGCTGTGTACTGCCTCAATGTGAGCGTCGTGTCGCTTTTATATTGTGTGCTGCGGCTACATATGTGTTGTTAATGTTGTTGGTACAAATGGATTGCGACTACTTCGCTGCTTTGAATTGTCATGTGTTTTGTTAGTGCAAATTTTTGGACCGACGACTTTGTTGTTGTTTGTTGAATGGCATCAATGATGTCGTGTGGGTAAGAAATACTGGAATAAACAATTTTTCACTTTTGCGGCTACCTAAGCCAATTTTTGTTCTTTATGACAAGAGCTAGAACTTTGCCTCAGAGAGTAAATCAAAATTCCGAACGGTTTGCAAGATATGAGCCTGAGAATATGATCACTTTTTTCCAAAAATTACACCGAGGCCTCAAATCTCTGGGGGCCCATAGAAAAAAGTGCATGACTTTGGGGGAAAAAAAAAAACACGGGTCTTTTTTTTTTTGGTCTTTTATCATGTAGCGGTGTCCGTATATGGTTATTTTGAAATTACTTCAAAAATGTTGCACAGTGTAATCGGACAAACAGTTTATTGGAGATCAAAATAAAACAAAAAGTAAGGAAATTTGGTGTATTTTAGAATTTACTACACATCTTATTTCTTTATTTTAAGGTAAAGTAAAATTTTTATTCTTTTATTTCAAAGAATTTGTTCATAGTTTAATTCTTTCAGATTTTGAAAATTGAAAAAAAAAATAGATTTCTTTGCCAAAAAATTTGGATTGTTAGCTTTGTTATGGCAGTAATAAATATTTTTAAAAATATCCTTTCTGAAATAATAAGAATTTAGACTTTCCTTCAAAAAGTGAAAGAGTTTCTCCCTGTTGCAGGGTAACTTTAGTTCGTCCGAATATAGAAGAAGGGATACATTTTTGGTGCCAAAGAGCGAATTAATCTCCTTTTTCTCATTAACTTTTGCAAAATAGTTACGCAGATAAAAATATGTACAAATTATCTATTTCCTGAGTGTAAAGTTTATAGCAATTGGAGTTCATTTGCTATATATTTATTTCTTATTTATTATGAATTACAATACAAAGTAAATTTATATTCTAATTTTGGGTCCAAGGATTGAGCCGGGGTGACTAAGACCATTGTAGCTAGTTATTGCAGCGACAGACCCAGAGCCTCTGGTGGGAATCGAACCCACAACCCCCACGCTTATAGCCAAGCACGCTACCAACTCGACTACCGGGGCGCTCTTGCTATATATAATACCGATTTTGTCGACAAACAGAATTACTACAGGAAAACTGCACACAGTCAGTGTTCAGGAATAACTTTTGAAAATAATCCTTGGGCCCTTGACTACAATATTTTTTTTATAAAATTCACATATGTTTACGATCAAAACGATGGAAATTTATTCTAGACCACAGTTTGCTGAATACAACTCTTAAAATAATACTAACCATGCCGATATTTCGAGTTGAGTTTAAAATTTCAAATTTTCGCGGCTAAAACATACGGTTAACACACTGATTGGAACGGAAATATAGTATTTATACCCTCCATTAGGGTATTATGTCTTTGTGCTTTTTTTTGTAACATCCAAAAGGAAACGAGTTAGACCCAACGTTTATTAAACAGGTCGGCTTAGAATCACTTTCTGAGTTTATTTAGCTATTCCCGTTTGTTCATCTATCTGTCTGTCTGTCCATCTATTGTTGTAATCAAATTACAGGTCGCAATTATAGTCCGAAATTGGCACAAGTAAGTTTTGTGGATCAAGGATAGGGTTAGATATATCCCCCATACAAATGTCGCTCTCGATTTGACTTTTTCCTCTCTATAAACCATATATATTGTACCCGATTTTCTTTAAATTTGGCACAACATCTTATAATCCAATTAAAATACCTCTGGTGAAAGTGTGTAAGATCGGTTCAGATTTACATATAGCCCCCATAGAAATGTTGCTTTCTAATGTTTAACCGATTGTGGCTAAAATTTACATATTATATTTCACCTATAAACATAAATGGTGAAACCGGGTCACATCGTTCCAGGTTTCAATATACCCCACACAAATGTCCTTTCCGATTTAATTTTTTTTTTGTCAAATACATACATTTACAGGATACAAAAATCCTTACCGATTTCACTCTTCTACCGAATTGATTTGTAATGGGATAGAAGGTGGAGGGTATCGTATAGTCGGCCCCGTCCGCCTTTCCAGGATGGAGGTGGAGGGTATAAAGCTTGAAATATCGACCTGAGACCCTTTAAAGTATATATATTCTTGATCGTCATAAAATTCTAAGACGATCTAGCCATGCCCGTCCGTATGTCCGTCTGTTGAAATCACGCTAGCATCTGAACGAAAGGAGCTAGAACGTTCAAATTTTTCACAAATGCGTCTTATAGTCGTAGATCGGTTGGGATTGAAACGGGACGAAATCGGCCCGAAGGGAAAATTTTTTCCCTCACAAGGACTAAAAATACCCATAATAATCCTTGATATTTTAGCGTATTTAAGCAAGTTTTTTGAATATGTCTGTTTATAGTTGCTTTAGATTTGGTATGCGCATTCCCCTTATAGCAAAAACGTGCACCATAAAGTGATAATTATTTGTAGGGGGTGAAATGGGGCAAAAAAGGGATAAAAATGGTACATATTAAACGACAACAGCTAGAAACACGAAATTCGGTGTGTACATTCCTCTAATTGAGTAGATACATAATATAAAAGTATTTTTTCCAAATTCGTACTTTTAAGGGGTAAAATGGGAATAGAGGGTAAAAATGGTACCAACCAAACGGCTGTACCTAGAATAATGAAATTCGGTGTATACATTCTTCTGATTGCATAGGCAAGGAAAATACACTGATTTTTCAAAATTCGTACTTTTTGGGGTTAAAATGAAAAAGGGGATAAAAATAGTACCAACCAAATGACCGCAGCTAGAGTCATGCAATTCGGAATATACATTCCTCTGACTGCGTAGACACGGAAAATAAACGGATTTTTTCGAAATTCGTACTTTCAAGGGATACCAACTAAACGACTACAGCTAGAATGATGAAATTCTATTTGCGTAGAAACGTCAAGGGGGTAAAAATGGTACCACCCAAATGGCCGCAGTTGGAATCATGGAATTCGGTGTATACATTCCTCTGACTACATAGACACGCAAAATAAAAAGTTTTTTTCCAAATTCGTAATTTTTCTTTTACAGCAAAAATTTGGTATAAGATAATTTAAAAAATTTAACTTTTTTGTGGTATGAGATATATATTTTTTCTAATTTCAAGCAAATTTCTTCTAGTTTTAGAGAAAATTGTAAAATCTTAAAAAATGTTTCTAAATAAAAAATTCACCTTCAATTTTTTTAAAACTAATTTTATTAATAGTGTCAGTGAGACACCATAAGTTTCATGATGGTGTTTCTGGTACTTACTTTAAAACAATTTAAAAATTTTGTTATTGCTGACGAAATTAAAAATAATTATATTATAATTCAAATATCTTACTTTACGCTGGCTTCAAAAAAGTTGTTAATATTCCCGACTACAATAAATATTTGGTTCGTTCGGTGCTAACTTGTTTTAATCTTAAATTAAATTATTTGTTGTTTTTTTTTTTTTTGATAGATTTGTGGTTTCAATTTACTTGAGATCATTTAAAAATAGTTTTTTGGGATCAGATTTTAACTCTCCAACTGTCAAGTCACTATAACAGCGCACTCCATATTTAGTTTTGAGATGGTGAAGTCATTAACTTTTTTCTTCCACCCTAATATACATTTCTATCATACGCACGAGTGACAAGTAGGACATTTCGTTTTTTTTTGGATTCAAAAAACTTGACTTTCTTGACTACGAACGCCCTCGATGGCGCAACATGCTTATTAATCGAATTCCTTTTTTGCGGTTTTTGTGAAGAATTCCTTCCCCGATTTATGTTTGTGATCGCGTGACGTTTGTCCCGAACTAGTAGTTGTGAATGGAGTTGCATGTTGTTTTCAATATCGAAAAACATGATTTATTGATTTCAATATCAATTCAGTTCGGTCAAAACATACAATTAATTTGCCCGATTTCGTTTTCAAACATTTCAACTCGTTAATCAATGGCTTCGGAAAACAAATCCAGGCGGATGGAAGAGGATAAAAACGGGTATTTTCAAAAATAAATCTGCCCATCGATAACAACAACAGCAATAACAACTGAAATGAAATTGAATTATTTCCTGTGGCCGGAAAAACAGAAAATCAAAAATGTACCTGCCCAGCCAGTCCAGGCCAGCCTTCATGGTAATAAGGCAGTGGCGGTGCGATGGTGGTGACCCCTTTTCGATGCGAGTGTCTTTAAAACCAAATCAAGCAAGACAACAAAAAACAACAACAATGACGATTGCGGGCCGCAACTGAAATCAGTTTCACCTGCATCCTTTCGAACAGGTAACCTTTTGGCTAAATGCATTCCTTGCCTTCGAACGAACGAACGAACAACAACATGACTGCCAGGCAGGAGGCATGCTGAGTTCGATTAGCATTTGAAACCGTTTGTATTGTGTTGCAAGGTGCAATTTTGACGTTTTGAAAGGTTTCCGATGTTAATGTTGTTGTTGGCTGTTGCTGCTGCATTCCCTTGTGCACCGGGTTTTTAATCCACACACACACACCCAGCCGCACTATAAACTGCGGTTCACCATCATTATCTCGGCCATCATCATCATCATCGACGATTTTGAAAATTTGTTTTCAAATGAATTCCTTTGGTTGGCAGGCAAGGCAATCAGGCCTTAGAAAAAACCGGCGTCAAATTATAACCGAGTGCAGCTGGAATTTCGGTTGGCCGACTGGCTGGCTGTCTGTCTGTCCGCCCGGCTAGTGTGTCCTCCTTTGTGGCCTGTTTGTTTGAGGGTTTCTTTTTGTCATGTTGCCTTTGTCAAATCCCTCCATCGAATGTCAGAGATCATTCACGGAAATTCTTTGTAATTATGATTTTTGTGAAAGATGTTTTCCACTTGCACACAGGAAATTTGCATTTCCTTTCATACGGGTCTGGTATGGCCTGACTGGCAGAGTGTGGTTTTGATTTGAAAGACCATTGTTCTGATCTGGGTGATTTTTCTCCTTTGAGTCACTCCTTTCTTTGTAATCCATCAAAAAGCCGAATGAAAGGTTTGCCTTTCATGTAAGCCTTTGATTTTTATCGCTGGATTTCAGCGATAAAAGACTTTTCAAACGGTTTTAGGAATGTGTTTCAAGCGGATCACTTTCTCATGGTTGCAAGATTTATGGAGACATCGTTTTGGTTTAGAATTGACATTGGTTTTTAGCGTTTATAATCTAGTTGTGGATTTTCCGGGAAGTTTAAAGCCAGAAAACCCGGAAAATGGGAATCAGCTCAGATTTCAAGGTTGAAATTTTAAACTTATCGCGATAATTTGGATTGTTAAGGGAATTATTATTTATCCTAGTTGGAACGAAATGGTTAACCTAAAAGCATCCTTATTTGCAAGTCATAAATTATGGGTGATTCACGAGAAACTCTTTCCAAAAGAGATTTTTAGGACAAATTAAACAGTCATGGTATCAGGCTTGCCAGATAAATGTTTTCTTTGTCCCCAAAATTGTTATGAAGATTCCAAAAAATATATCATCCACCTCCAGGATGGGGGTATACTAACTTTGTCATTTCGTTTGTAATACCTTGAACTATCTACCTGAGACCCTATAAAGTATATATTCATGATCCTGAAAATTCTAAGATGATCTAGCCATGTCCGTCCGTCCGTCCATTTTTCATAAATGCGTCTTAAAGTCGTAGATCGGTTGGGATTGCAACTGGGCGAAATCGGTCTACAGGGACAATTTTTTCCGTCACAAAGACTGAAAATACCCACAATATTTGAGATTTCTTAAACATGTTTTTCAATATGTCTACTTGTAGTTACTTGATATTGGGAATGCGCATTCCCACTATAACAAAAACGTGCACCATAAAGTGATTTTTATTTTTAAATGGGGCAAAAAGGGATAAAAGTGGTACATATTAAACGACAAAATATAAATATAAAATATTTATTTTTAGAATTGACTTGAAGTATTATTTCGATATATATATATCGTGTAAACGTAGTGGTAGCCTTGCGTTATTAGCGTGGTTTTAAATAATAAAAATTTTATGTTTATTTATAAAATTATTTTTTCAATGTTTTGATTTGTTTTGGTTTGTTTTGTTATATACACTTCTACGAAAATAGTGGTACATATTAAACGACAAAATATAAATATAAAATATTTATTTTTAGAATTGACTTGAAGTATTATTTCGATATATATATCGTGTAAACGTAGTGGTAGCCTTGCCTTATTAGCGTGGTTTTAAATAATAAAAATTTTATGTTTATTTATAAAATTATTTTTTCAATGTTTTGATTTGTTTTGGTTTGTTTTGTTATATGCACTTCTACGAAAATAGAAAGCCTCTGTGGAATGCAATCCATGGTGGAAGGTATATAAACTTCGGCCCGGCTGAATTTAACGCCGTTTTTATTTGTTTTGGTTTGGCTATATGAACATATATGGCTATATGAAAAAAAATATATTTTCCTGTAATATTACTGCACTCCCACTAAAATCGACTGCCTCTGTGGAATGTGAACCATGGTGGAGGGTATATAAAGTTGGGCCCGGCCGAACTTAACACTGTTTTTACTAGTTTTATTATAATTTCTTTGCTGACCAAAAATCACGATAAAGGTAGTGAGCAGCCAAGTAATAAGTTTGTAAACGATCAAATCATATCTAAATATGTAAACGATCAAATACTAAATATTTGTCAAAGTTATCCGATTATTCCCACAAAATCCCCAAAATATTTTTTGCAATCCCCACAAAAATTCCCTGCCCCCATTTCATATTTTTTGCCCTTTGGACCATCATAAAATCCTCATGGTTGTGGTCAAATCCCTACATCTGACAAGCCTGCTTGGAATTGGTATACCATTAACCAGGCTATTATGTCTTTTTTTAAGATTTCAAAATAATAAAAAAAAATCTACAGAAACAATATATCCTTCCTAGGAACAAATTTATTTTTAATTTGCTGAATTTTATTAGCTACACCGTGCGACAGTACTTTTTGGACCTAAACAGGACCATATACATATGAAACTAGTGATAATATGTAGGAAAACTCAGTTTTTTCATTTGGTGATCATTTCTCCTTTTTACAGGACTTTTAATGACGAAATGATATATTCCTCTTAATAATTTATTTTCATACATTCCAGACCAATACACATTCGATATGGGTATCAAATAAAAGAGAAGAATGTATGTCAAATATACTAAAAATGCCATGCCTCCATCTGTATTAGTTTAGTATTAACAACTATTTCAAATTTTCCCCTTAAAAAGTAAAAGTATGTATAAACTAAATATATAAAGGGGAAATTTGAAATTGTTGCCAATACTAAACGAATACAGATAGAAATATTATATTTAAAATATGTTTAACTTATATTCTTCTCTTTCCTTTGATACCTTTGTACGACTCGTTAAAGTATAAAAATGAATTACTTAAACATATATATCCTTTGGAAATTAAAAGTCCTGTAAAAAGGAGAATGAATCACCAAATGAAAAATTTAGTACACAGTTGTCGCACGGTGTTATCTCCCAATTAGTAATTTGCTATTAAAATGTAAAATGTTAAAATATATGCTATTGGAAAGAAAATTGCCCCACTTAAGAATATTCAACAGAACAGGGTCTAAGAGTAATCCACGGAATTTGATTTACTATTATTCCGATAACAACCTTCACATTAAAATCAATTTTACTTAAATTCCGACAATTTTTGTTGTCAAATACTTATATTTAAAGGATTTTTTCCATTGTGCACTAGCAAATTACAAAAAAATTTGTGTGTTTTTAGTGAATACATTGTCGTAGGGGACACCCTAATGTGATGCAATTATTTTAATATAAGATCATTTATATATCAAATAACTTCAAGGCGATGGCTACTGAATTATATTAGAATGAATACGCTTTAGCTTTAGATTGAAAAAAACTTTATGTGGGATTCTTATACGGGATAGTTCTGCAATATACAGTCATAAGCGACATTGCGTACCAAACAATCTATATATATAAAAGAGTTGCGTTACTGACTGACTGATTGATTATCATTGACCAGCCCCCAGACCAAACGGCTGAAGCCAGGGTCATGAAATTTTCAGTGTAGTTCTCAAATATGACCCTTTCTTAGCCGACGTCTACGGCTAAGAAAGGGTTTTACGAAATTCGTACTTTTAGGGGGTAAAATGGCCCAAAAAGGGATAAACATCGAATCTTCGTTCTGACTAAACGGCAGTAGCTATAAACATGAAATACGGTGAGTTCCTTGCAATGACCATGCAGACGAGCTACAAATAGGGATTTTTCGATATTTGTACTTTTAAGGGAGGAAAGAGATAAAAAGGGATAAAAATGGCACCAATTTAAGAATTGCAGCTAGAATCGTGAAAATCGGTATTTACATTCCTCTGACAACGTAGACTTGCAATATAAATTGATTTTTCGAAATTTGTACTTATAAGGGGTGAGCGGGACAAAAAGGAAAAATGATACCAACTAAAGTATTGTAGCTAGAATCGTGAAATTTGGTATGTAAATTCCTCTCACCACATAGAAGCGCAATATAAATGCATTTTGTACTTTTAAGGGTTGGGCGGGACAAAATGGGATAAAAATGGTACCAACTAAAGTATTGCAGCTAGAATCTTGAAATTTGATATGTAAGTTCTTCTGGCCATGTAGAAGCGCAGTAAAATTGGATTTTTCAAAATTTGTACTTTTAAGGGTTACGAGGGACAAAAAGGAATAATAATGGTACTAATTTAAATATTGCAGCTATAGTCGTGAAATTTGATTTCAATTCCTCTGACAACGTAGAAGAACAAATCCAAAGTGATTTTTCGAAATTTGTACTTTTAAGGGGAGAGCGGGACAAAAGGGATAAAAATGGTACCAACTTTAGGATTACAGCTAGAATCATGAAATTTAGTATGTAAATTCCTCTGACCATGTAGAATCAAAATGGTTTTTTTTCGAATAAAAGGCTCTGCGGTTGTATTTTTTGTTAAAAACTGGGTAGAAAATGATAAAAAGTATATATACGAAGGGAGTTCAGCTAAAACAGTGCACATCGACAAGCACATTACTTTGACTGTATATAAGTGCTATGTTTCCAATTTACTATTTTAGAAAAGAAAATCAAATAAATACTATCCTAAAAGAGAGACGGATAAAACTAATAACAAATACCTGGCTTTTTCGCGTGCTAAGCAGCGAGTACTGCTAGTTTATCATATTTGTACTGAACTGTACACTATTAATGTGTGATATTTGTAAAACAATCAGGAGCTTTGTGTTTTTTTATATAATATTCGGCAACATTAATAACGATTTAAATTTCTTATTCCGAATAATTAATTAAAACAAGTAAAAGCATTCCACAGAACATATTCGATTTTTTAAATATAGTCAAAACAAATAACAACAATGAAAAAATAATTTTATAAATAAATATTAAATTTTAATTATTTTAAACCACGCTTATAAGGCAAGGCTGCCAATATGCTCTAGATGTTGTCGTTTAATATATACCATTTTTATCCCTTTTCGTCCAATTTCACTCCCTACGAATATGAACCATTTTATTGTGTATGTTTCTGCTATACCAAATATCAAGTAAATTTAAGCAGACATATTGAAAAAAACATGCAGAAATACTCTAAACATTAGGGGTATTTTCAGTCATTATGAGGGAAAATTTGTTCCCTTTGGACCGATTTCGCCCAGTTGCAATCCCAATCGAGCTACGACCAAAGGACGTATTTATGGAAAATTTGGACCTCGTAGCTCTTATCGTCTGCTTTCAACAGACGGACATGCCTAGATCGCCTTAGAATTTTATGACGATCAAGAATATAGGGTCTATGGTCGATATTTCATGGTGTTACAAAGTGAATGACAAACTTAGTGTACCTCCATCCTGTAGTGGAAGGTATAAAAAACTAATAAGAGAAACTCTTTAAAAATCAATTTTCCGTATTAAATTACATTAATTTTAAAAATTATATATAAAATACATTATAAAAAAATATTTTTCTTTTTGAAAGGATGGATGGTACAAAAAGAAGTTCTAGACAAACATTTATTTTAAATAAATTATTTCAAAGAGAAGTTCATGGAAATGAATTATCTCTACCGAATATTCAGAATAATATTTCATTAAAAATAATTTTGCGATAGGAAATTTGAGTGAAGAAAGTAGAAACAGAAAGGTACAGTGTTGATTTTTTCCATGGAAATGTTTTCTGAAAAATATAGTTTTTTAGAAAAGAGCAGTCAAAAACAGAAATCAATAGAAAATATGTTTTATAGTAGAATAATATGATAATATAGAAACTGTATAGAAACACAATAAAATGGCCACAGTATATGAAGCAATCCCATCTGGCCGACATTCACTATAGAATCTTGGCCTATTTTATCTCGGATTATTTTGTTTGTAATGTTCCTTCATTAGCCAGCTTAAAAGGAGGCTGCCATCAAAGAATAGTCTTATCCTGTCAAACAACCGAAGGGATATCTTTTGAAATGAATCCAAAACAAATACAAATTGGATATATTCTATTTCCTCAACAACAATTGCGGAATATCCTGTAACACCTCGGGGCACAATACCCAGCTAACTTCCCCAACATTACATATGTTTCTGGTCCATGTAAAACACATGTAATCCTTGGACAAACAACATTAAAATTGGCTTAAATAAACCATAGAAATGTAAACACAAATATCACCTTCTTCTTTAGGAAATCCCCTTTTTGTTGTTGATGATGATCTCCTCACAACAATTCATAACGAAAAAATAAGGAATTCATATTTTCTTTAACACTCACACACACACATCAGTCAGACTGAAAACTGTAGACGTGGCCAAGTTAAGAAGGATGTTATCAGGATAACGCACAAGAAAATCCTTCTATGGATTTTCGAAAAAAAAACCTACATATCGCAATGCAAACATTTTTGCTGGCAATACAAATAGTATTCTATGAAAAGATAGAGAAGGAAAAATGGAAACATTGTTAAACAATTTTACGACAATTTGCACTCGTTCGAAAGCAATGATCCCAGGATAAGGAAGGAGTGTGTGTGTGAGTGTTGGTTGGTAAGCAATCTACATTTCTTATCAAATATGCACTTTCTGCCATAGACGATAAATCATCATAGAGTCGATGGTAAAGAGTAGTTGAATTGTATAGATGTGTATGCAGGAATGTGAGGTACCCAAATAAGTGTAAATATAAATATTTACATGTATGGGGTTCTATACAAGCAACTGCTTGTTATTTGATAGTTAAACGGAGATATTTATTGTAGTGTATTTCATGTAAAATTCATATAGTGACCAGAATGTGTACAAATATATAATTGTTGCCACAATTTACTCTATCACCATACACTGAGCAAATTTTCGGTATACAAATTAAACTGACTAAATCCATTACTTTGCTGAAAAAAAAGGAAACTTCGAATATTATCTGATATGGATGCCGCCTTTCCACTAATTCCCTTTAACCCTTCGAGGACCATACATTTTTGCCCGAAGCCAAGTTGGATTTGCTTCGATATTTTTGGCGCCCATCCCTGCCTATATTTTACTGGACAAATATAAATGCCTGTACATTTCTACCCAACAAATTTAAATATAATATTTTTATGTGCAATTTGCATATTTGTAAAAAATTTAAAAAATAATGATTTTAGAGATCGAAGACATTTCGGGATGTTTCGGGAAGAAAAAGAACATATTTTTCCTTTATTATTTTTTCATAAACAACAAGTAAAAATGGGGTTAAGTTCGGCCGGGCCGAACTTTATATACCCTCCACAATGGATTGCATTCCACAGAGGTTGTCGGTTTTCGTAGAAGTGCGGTAATATTACAGGGAAATATAAATTTTTTGATATAGCCAAACCAAAACAAATACAAATACTGAAAAAAAATAATTTTATAAATAAATATAATATTTTAATTATTACAAACCATTATTTATTTCAAATCAAAAAATAAATATTCTTATATTTAAATTTTCAAAAAGCCTAAATACCGTAAATATTGGTAGATAGTGGTTGCTACAGTTGATTGTATTTCCATTCTATTTTAGTTCCAAAAGTACAAATTTTGAAAATCCATTATCAGACGTACATAGTGCAAAATAACCTAACTTCATGATTCAATCAATTTTTGCCGTAAAAGAAAAATTACGAATTTGGTAAAAAACTTTTTATTTTGCGTGTATATGCAGTCAGAGGAATGTATACACCGAATTCCATGATTCCAGCTGCGCCCATTTGGTTGGTATCATTTTTACCCCCTTGACGTTTCTACGCAATTAGAATTTCATCATTCTAGCTGTAGTTGGTACTATTTTTATCCCTCTGTACCATTGTATCCCTTGAAAATCCGTTTATTTTCCGTGTCTACGCAGTCAGAGGAATGTATACTCCGAATTGCATGACTCTAGCTGAGGTCATTTGGTTGGTACTATTTGTATCCCCTTTTTCCATTTAACCCCAAAAAGTACGAATTTCGAAAAATTCGACTATTTTCCGTGTCTACGCAGTCAGAAGGAATGTATACTCCGAATTTCATTACTCTAGCTGCGGTCATTTGATTGGTACTATTTGTATTCCATTTTTCATTATAACCCCATAAAGTACGAATTTTGAAAAATCTGTTTATTTTAAGTGTCTACGCAATCAGAGGAATGTATACACCGAATTTCATTATTCCAAGTGTCACCGTTTGGTTGGTACCATTTTTATCCCTCCGTACCCATTGTATCCCTTGAAAGTACGATTTTGGAGAAACAATTAATTTTCATATCTACGTAGACAAAGGAATGTATACTCCGAATTTCATGACTCTAGCTGCGGTCATTTGGGTGGTACTATTTTTATACCCTTTTTCTATTTTGACCCCAAAATGTACGAATTTCGAAAAATCAGTTTATTTTCCGTGTCTACATAGTCAGAGGAATGTATACTCCGAATTTCATGACTCTAGCTGCGGTCATTTGATTGGTACTATTTTTATCCCCTTTTTTCATTTTAACCCCAAAAAGTACGAATTTTGAAAAATTCGTGTATTTTACTTGTCTATGCAATCAGAGGAATGTATACACTGAATTTCATTATTCTAGGTACAGCCGTTTGGTTGGTACCATTATTATTCCTCTATTCCTTTTAACTCTTAAAAGTACAAAAATACTTTTATATTATGTATCTACTCAATTAAAGGAATGTACACATCGAATTTCGTGTTTCTAGCTGTTGTCGTTTAATAGGTACCATTTTTATCCTTTTTTGCCCCATTTCACCCCCTACAAATAATAATCACTCTATGGTGCACGTTTTTGCTATAAGGGGAATGCGCATACCAAATATCAAGCAAATATCAACAGACATATTCAAAAAAAACTGCTTAAATACGCTAAAATATTAGGGATTATTATATGTATTTTTAGTCCTTGTGAGGGAAAAAGTTTTCGCTTTGGGCCGATTTCGCCCCGTTTCAATCCCAACCGATCTAGGACTATAAGATAAGGAAAATTTGAACGTTCTATCTCCTTTCGTATAGATGCTAGAGTGCTTTCAACAGACGGACGGAAGGACAGGGCTAGATTGTCTTAGATTTTTATGACGATCAAGAATATATATAAAGTATATAAAGAGTGATTTTTTTGAGGTTAGAATTTTCATGCATTATTATTTGACAGATCACGTGGGATTTCAGACATGGTGTCAAAGAGAAAGATGCTCAGTATGCTTTGACATTTCATCATGAATAGACTTACTAACGAGCAACGCTTGCAAATCATTGAATTTTATTACCAAAATCAGTGTTCGGTTTGAAATTTTTTATCGACAAATTTTGTTCAGCGATGAGGCTCATTTCTGGTTGAATGGCTACGTAAATAAACAAAATTGCCGCATTTGGAGTGAAGAGCAACCAGAAGCCGTTCAAGAACTGCCCATGCATCCCGAAAAATGCACTGTTTGGTGTGGTTTGTACGCTGGTGGAATCATTGGACCGTATTTTTTCAAAGATGCTGTTGGACGCAACGTTACGGTGAATGGCGATCGCTATCGTTCGATGCTAACAAACTTTTTGTTGCCAAAAATGGAAGAACTGAACTTGGTTGACATGTGGTTTCAACAAGATGGCGCTACATGTCACACAGCTCGCGATTCTATGGCCATTTTGAGGGAAAACTTCGGAGAACAATTCATCTCAAGAAATGGACCGGTAAGTTGGCCACCAAGATCATGCGATTTGACGCCTTTAGACTATTTTTTGTGGGGCTACGTCAAGTCTAAAGTCTACAGAAATAAGCCAGCAACTATTCCAGCTTTGGAAGACAACATTTCCGAAGAAATTCGGGCTATTCCGGCCGAAATGCTCGAAAAAGTTGCCCAAAATTGGACTTTCCGAATGGACCACCTAAGACGCAGCCGCGGTCAACATTTAAATGAAATTATCTTCAAAAAGTAAATGTCATGGACCAATCTAACGTTTCAAATAAAGAACCGATGAGATTTTGCAAATTTTATGCGTTTTTTTTTTTAAAAAAGTTATCAAGCTCTTAAAAAATCACCCTATATATATCTGGTCGATATTTCAAGGTGTTACAAACGGAATGACAAAGTTAGTATACACCCATCCTGGTGGTGGTTTAGGGTATAAAAAAGTAGCATAAGTACCATGAACTCCATCAAGAAACTTACGGAGCGTCTTATTGACACTATTATTTGCTATTATAAAATATTATTATAAGGAATTAATAAAAAATAAAAAAAAATATTTTTTAGAATTGATATTTTACATTAAACTGGAAGAAGAATTCTCTTCCAACTCATCAAAACAATTTATTTCTTTCTCCTACCAGAAAAAAGTAACGATTTTATAAAATTACTCGAAACAAGAACTCCATCAGGAAACTTATGGAAAGTCTTAATGACACTATTATCTGTTAATAAAAAAATATTTAAAAATCGATGAGGTAATTTTTTTGTTAATTAAAAAAATGCTTGCAACTCGTCAAAAAATATATTTCTGTCTCCTACCAGAAAAAAGTTACGAAATTTTTATTACTGACACTATTATCAGCTAATAAAAAATTATTTAAAAAAGAGGTAATTCTTTGCTTATTAGAAAATTGGAAAAAAAATATTTTTTTTAAGATTTGATCATTTTATATTTAATTCACCAAACAAAAATATATTTCTATCTCCAAGCAGAAAAAAGTTAAGAAATTTTAAAATTTCCTTGCGACAAAATTCCTATTCGGTGGAAGTACTTCCGTAGGAAGCACATTTTAATCGCATCTCAAAATCCAAATGTGCATGTTGCCCGCTTTAGAGGAAGTTCTTTTATACAACTTCCAAAAAAGTTTATAATATGTTAATATTTCGTAACATTTTATGAATAGCATTTTCACAACTGAATAGGAACGACTTTTTAGTACGGTGTCACAAAGGTAAGGTGTCGGTTTTACACACAGAAGGTCTCGGGTTCGAATAATTGCAATGCGTTGTTGCAACGTGTATCGTTCCATTTTTATACACTCCACGTGAGTATTATATCTTTGTGCATTTGTTTGTTTCCAAAAAGGAAGCGAGATAGATAGAGAATTTGGCAAAACATCTCATAATCCAACTATAAACACCTGTGCAGAAAGTGGGTAAGATCGGTTCAGATTTAGATATAGCCCCATACAAATGTCGCTCCCGATTTGACTTTTGCCGCTCCAGAAACCACATATTGTACCCGATTTTCTTTAAATTTGGCACAACAGCTTATAATCCAAGTAAAAAAACTATGGTGAAAGAGAGTAAGATCGGTTCAGATTTAGATATAGCCCATATACAAATGTTGCTCCCAAATGTTGGCCAAACTATACATATTATATTTCGTTCCAGATTTCAATATACCCCCATACAAATGTCTTTTCCGATTTAACATTTTTTGTCAAACTTATACGTATACAGGATACACAAAATCTTATTTTCTACTTGTCAAATGTCAAAGAATAAAAGCTTCAAAAGTGACAGCTTCCGAAATGCCTGGGGATTCAAAATAACACCTCTTGTTGGAAATCCCTGTATAAGAATATTTATTTTTTGATTTGAAATAAATATTGGTTTGAAATAATTAAATTTATTTATAAAATTAATTTTTCAATATTTGTATTTGTTTTGGTTTGGCTATATTAAAAAATTTATATTTTCCTGTAGTATTACTGCACTTCTACGAAAACCGTCAACCTCTGTGGAATGCAATCCATAGTGGAGGGTATATAAAGCTCGGCCCGGCCGAACTTAACGCCGTTTTTATTGCTTTTTTCCTTATTTTTGCGTGTCTACGCAGTCAGAGGAATGTAGACACCGAGTTTAATGATTTTAGTTTCTGCTATTTGGTCGGTACCATTTTTATCCATTTTTGGTTATTTTGGGTCTGAAAACACTTCGGCGTGCTTTTTAAATTTTTACTAAACTTGTGAGCTTCCAGTCACCCTTTATAAAGAGTGATTTTTTTGAGGTTAGGATTTTCATGCATTAGTATTTGACAGATCACGTGGGATTTCAGACATGGTGTCAAAGAGAAAGATGCTCAGTATGCTTTGACATTTCATCATGAATAGACTTACTAACGAGCAACGCTTGCAAATCATTGAATTTTATTACCAAAATCAGTGTTCGGTTCGAAATGTGATTCGCGCTTTACGTCCGATTTATGGTCTACATAATCGACCAAGTGAGCAAGTTCAAGTTTCGCACTCAGTTTACTTTATTGGACATTAAACCAACCACACGAATGCGTACAGTGCGTACAGAAGAGAATATTGCGTCTGTTTCTGAGAGTGTTGCTGAAGACCGTGAAATGTCGATTCGTCGCCGTTCGCAGCAATTGGGTTTGTGTTATTCGACCACATGGAAGATTTTACGCAAAGATCTTGGTGTAAAACCGTATAAAATACAGCTCGTGCAAGAACTGAAGCCAAACGATCTGCCACAACGTCGAATTTTCAGTGAATGGGCCCTAGAAAAGTTGGCAGAAAATCCGCTTTTTTATCGACAAATTTTGTTCAGCGATGAGGCTCATTTCTGGTTGAATGGCTACGTAAATAAACAAAATTGCCGCATTTGGAGTGAAGAGCAACCAGAAGCCGTTCAAGAACTGCCCATGCATCCCGAAAAATGCACTGTTTGGTGTGGTTTGTACGCTGGTGGAATCATTGGACCGTATTTTTTCAAAGATGCTGTTGGACGCAACGTTACGGTGAATGGCGATCGCTATCGTTCGATGCTAACAAACTTTTTGTTGCCAAAAATGGAAGAACTGAACTTGGTTGACATGTGGTTTCAACAAGATGGCGCTACATGCCACACAGCTCGCGATTCTATGGCCATTTTGAGGAAAAACATCGGAGAACAATTCATCTCAAGAAATGGACCGGTAAGTTGGCCACCAAGATCATGCGATTTGACGCCTTTAGACTATTTTTTGTGGGGCTACGTCAAGTCTAAAGTCTACAGAAATAAGCCAGCAACTATTCCAGCTTTGGAAGACAACATTTCCGAAGAAATTCGGGCTATTCCGGCCGAAATGCTCGAAAAAGTTGCCCAAAATTGGACTTTCCGAATGGACCACCTAAGACGCAGCCAAATTTTATGCGTTTTTTTTTTAAAAAAAGTTATCAAGCTCTTAAAAAATCACCCTTTATGTTCTCTTCTCTTACTCTTTACATAAATCTCTTCAGTAATGGAATTGTTGATTGTTTTTGATTAAAAACAATGTTCATTTTCAAGGTTGTTAATGTTTCAGTAAATTATGTACCTTTGCCCATCAAAGAAAGACAACAAATTTAGTTACATCCCTTCGACATTAATCCATCCTTGAAATACGCGCATAACTTGATTTATTATTTAAATATTTGAAAATGTTCTTAGCTTTCCTTAGGTATGATTGTATTTTTATTCCAGAACAATTTGTTCGCAATTCTTCTTCATTCTTGTATTTTGCAACTTGTATTGCCCTTCTTCATTCGCCGAATTTCTTCCTGTTTTGCTGAATTTGCAAATTGAAATTTCTTTTGCAAGCATTTCACTTCAGCGAAATGTGTACGGCATGAACTTGTTGTGCAATTCCTCAAACATTCCTGCTTCGATATTTCGCAAGATTCTGTTTGTTTACCTTTCTCAGATCCATACTGTTGTTGCTCCCTGGAATGGTGTATGAATTTATGCTTTGTCATATCCTCATTGTCATGTCGGTTCTCCTTTTTCGATCTGTTTTGTTTTGTTGGATTCCGGCTGACACACTGCTGTAAGCCGCCCAGGAATAAAAACACAGAAATCATGTGACATTTCCGTTTCCTTTGCCGTTTCACATTTTCCATTTTGTGGGTAGTTTATTGTTTACATTTTCTGCTACTGCTTCTTCCTTCTTCTTTCGTAGTGTCATTCATTTGCAATTTTCGTTTGTTATGCTTTTTTGTGGTATTGTTGAGACAATTGCGGACGTAAGAAACGAAATCGGAAGACAGCAACAGAAACAATAACATTTTAGCCATAGAGAGAGTGTTGTGGTTAGGAATGATGAGAATTTAGTTAAAAAAGTTAGTATTAGTATTAGTATTAGTATTAGTATTAGTATTAGTATTAGTATTAGTATTAGTATTAGTATTAGTATTAGTATTAGTATTAGTATTAGTATTAGTATTAGTATTAGTATTAGTATTAGTATTAGTATTAGTATTAGTATTAGTATTAGTATTAGTATTAGTATTAGTATTAGTATTAGTATTAGTATTAGTATTAGTATTAGTATTAGTATTAGTATTAGTATTAGTATTAGTATTAGTATTAGTATTAGTATTAGTATTAGTATTAGTATTAGTATTAGTATTAGTATTAGTATTAGTATTAGTATTAGTATTAGTATTAGTATTAGTATTAGTATTAGTATTAGTATTAGTATTAGTATTAGTATTAGTATTAGTATTAGTATTAGTATTAGTATTAGTATTAGTATTATTATTAGTATTAGTATTAGTATTAGTATTAGTATTAGTATTAGTATTAGTATTAGTATTAGTATTAGTATTAGTATTAGTATTAGTATTAGTATTAGTATTAGTATTATTATTAGTATTAGTATTAGTATTAGTATTAGTATTAGTATTAGTATTAGTATTAGTATTAGTATTAGTATTAGTATTAGTATTAGTATTAGTATTAGTATTAGTATTAGTATTAGTATTAGTATTAGTATTAGTATTAGTATTAGTATTAGTATTAGTATTAGTATTAGTATTAGTATTAGTATTAGTATTAGTATTAGTATTAGTATTAGTATTAGTATTAGTATTAGTATTAGTATTAGTATTAGTATTAGTATTAGTATTAGTATTAGTATTAGTATTAGTATTAGTATTAGTATTAGTATTAGTATTAGTATTAGTATTAGTATTAGTATTAGTATTAGTATTAGTATTAGTATTAGTATTAGTATTAGTATTAGTATTAGTATTAGTATTAGTATTAGTATTAGTATTAGTATTAGTATTAGTATTAGTATTAGTATTAGTATTAGTATTAGTATTAGTATTAGTATTAGTATTAGTATTAGTATTAGTATTAGTATTAGTATTAGTATTAGTATTAGTATTAGTATTAGTATTAGTATTAGTATTAGTATTAGTATTAGTATTAGTATTAGTATTAGTATTAGTATTAGTATTAGTATTAGTATTAGTATTAGTATTAGTATTAGTATTAGTATTAGTATTAGTATTAGTATTAGTATTAGTATTAGTATTAGTATTAGTATTAGTATTAGTATTAGTATTAGTATTAGTATTAGTATTAGTATTAGTATTAGTATTAGTATTAGTATTAGTATTAGTATTAGTATTAGTATTAGTATTAGTATTAGTATTAGTATTAGTATTAGTATTAGTATTAGTATTAGTATTAGTATTAGTATTAGTATTAGTATTAGTATTAGTATTAGTATTAGTATTAGTATTAGTATTAGTATTAGTATTAGTATTAGTATTAGTATTAGTATTAGTATTAGTATTAGTATTAGTATTAGTATTAGTATTAGTATTAGTATTAGTATTAGTATTAGTATTAGTATTAGTATTAGTATTAGTATTAGTATTAGTATTAGTATTAGTATTAGTATTAGTATTAGTATTAGTATTAGTATTAGTATTAGTATTAGTATTAGTATTAGTATTAGTATTAGTATTAGTATTAGTATTAGTATTAGTATTAGTATTAGTATTAGTATTAGTATTAGTATTAGTATTAGTATTAGTATTAGTATTAGTATTAGTATTAGTATTAGTATTAGTATTAGTATTAGTATTAGTATTAGTATTAGTATTAGTATTAGTATTAGTATTAGTATTAGTATTAGTATTAGTATTAGTATTAGTATTAGTATTAGTATTAGTATTAGTATTAGTATTAGTATTAGTATTAGTATTAGTATTAGTATTAGTATTAGTATTAGTATTAGTATTAGTATTAGTATTAGTATTAGTATTAGTATTAGTATTAGTATTAGTATTAGTATTAGTATTAGTATTAGTATTAGTATTAGTATTAGTATTAGTATTAGTATTAGTATTAGTATTAGTATTAGTATTAGTATTAGTATTAGTATTAGTATTAGTATTAGTCAGAGAAATGTAGACACCGAATTTCATGATTGTAACTGCTCTCGTTTGATCGGTACCATTTTTATCCCGAATTTGCATTTTTACTCTTTTTGCTTGACTAAGCAGTCAGAGGAATGTATAGACTGAATTTCATGATTTTAATCGTTAGTGGGTACCATTTTTATCCCTTTTCCCCATTTTAACTCTTAAAGAACTAATTTGTATTTGTACTTGTTTGCTTGTCTACGCAGTCGGAGTAATGTAGAGACTGAATTTCATGATTTTAGCTGCGGATGTTTAGTTGGTACCATTTTTATCCCTTCTTCTTCATGTTGACCCTAAAAAAACGTACTAATATTTTTACTTTTATTTTGCTAGTCTACTCAGCCAGAAGAATATAGATGTCGAATTTTATCCCTTTTTTAAATACGAATTTGCATTTTTACTTCTATTTAGCGCGTTTACTTAGTCAGAAAAATTTAGGCACCTAATTTTATGATTTTTTCTTCAACATTTGCTCGGTATCCCTTTTTGGCCATTTTGATTCTAAAAGTATGAAGTTGTATTTTATTTTTATTTGGCGTGACTAAGCAATCGAAGAATCTGGACACCGAAATTTATGATTTTTACCTCAGCTATTTGGGCGATACCATTTTTATCCCTTTTGAACCCTAGAAGGTTGAATTTGTATTTTTACTTTTAATTCTTCATGTCACATAGTCATGGGAATTTAGACACCGAATTTGATGTTGTTAGCTTCAAACATTTGATTGGTACCATTTTTATCCCTTTTCGGTCATTTGGATTTTAAAAGTATGAATTTCTAAAAATCCCCGTATTTTGCGATCTACGCAGTCAGAGGCTTTTATGATTTTAGCTGCAGCCGTTTGGTTGGTACCATTTTTGTCCCTTTTTGCCCATTTTATTATAAAAGTACGAATTCTTAAAAAATATTCTTATTTTTGGGTGTTTTCATAGTCAGTAGACATCGAGTATTGTGTTGTTAGCTTCGACCATTAGCTTGGTACCATTTTTATCCCTTTTTGCCCCTTTGACCCTAAAAGAACGACATTGTATTTTTAAATAGATTTAGTGTATCTACGAAGTCAGAGGTATCCAAACACGGAGTTTTACGATTTTAGTTTCAGTCATTTGGTCGGTACCATTTTTGTCCCTTTTTGCCATTTTGACCGTAGAACATTGAATTTCTAAAAAATTCAATTATTTCGCGTGGCTATGCACCCAGAGGAATGTAGACACAGAATTTAATTATTTTAGCTGGAATTTTATTTGTATTATTTTTATTTCTTTTTGTTCATTTCATTCTAGAAGTATTTCAGAGGAATTTATATGCCGAATTTCATGATTTCGGTTTCAGCCGTTTGCTTTGCTTATCTTTTAAATTGATAATTTAAGACTTTACTAGTATATCAGATCAAAGTCAATAATTTATTCTTTTAAGATTTCACCATTCCTCCATAGAACACCCTTTCACAGTTGAAATTTCTCTACTAATCTCCACTATATACTCGTATTTAGGAGAATCATTCATTCGCTGTTCTTACTCATCATGTACATATTTACAACAACATTGGTTTTGTCGCATTCCATTGCATCAATCATGACAACAATTGCATGTCATTGTAGGGAGGAAGACGAAAGACGGACATTGGCAACAATGACAAGGGATCTAGGCGGAGGAAACACAAAAATCTGGCTGCATCAAATAAAAAAACTGTCATGCTCTTGATGATGCGGAATGTATTTTGAATAAGCCTGGTGAACAAAAACACTTTGTTCACAGTGAAAAAAAAAATAATTCTAAACCATTGGAATAGCATTAAGTAAAAGTAACAAACAATTTTTTAATTGAGAGGATTACAAGGGTTTTGTCGGTGATGTTGCAACACACGCACACTGTGGGTTGGTTTTTGGTTTGTTGCATCATTTGCCACGATCAATAATAACCCAATTGAGGGATGATGGATGGATGGATGGATCCTCAAAAATTGATGTGACACTGCCATTGAATGTTGTGTAATCTCATTGGAATTGGCCCTTAGGGCCAGCTCAGCAGAGCAGTGTGTGCCATCCCGAAACGGAAATATTTTAAATTGGATTTGTAATCAACAGACAAAACTTCCGGTTTGTATAGCGGCCTGCTTCTTAGCTGGCGAAGTGTCACAGCGTATTAATTTAATCTCGACCATTGTTAAATGCTGGATAATTGATATGAAAATAGGAAATGATTGATTAGGAGGCATCATAGTTTAAGGGAAATTGAACAATATTCGGAAGTCTTGTTTAAATGTCACTCTTCGTCATTCTTATAAATATGAGTTGCTGTTGCGGAAGAACAGCTTAACAAAGTTTGTTTTCTCAAATTGTTCTTTTGCTGCCTTTAAAGAACACATCCGAGGCGGAAATCGATCCTTTAGAAAAATGTATAAATCATGACAACGTCATTTTTCATATAGGGCAGATGCTAGTTATTAAATGGTCACAATCAGCCCTTTACTATGCCCTGTCTAAACATTTTTCGAGGTTTCTTCCAATAGATACAGTTTTTCTATTAAAACAACATATTTATATGCCTAGCGGGGCATATGGAAAATAAACAAGTAAAAACCGTGTTAAGTTCTACCCACAGAGGTTGTCGAAAAAAAGAAAAAATAATTTTATTAATAAATATAAAATTATTAGTTTTTGTGTTGTTGATTAGTGATCGATTGATTGATTTTCTAAGAGTTTTGAATGTAATACATTTGAATTTCAGCTAATTCGATCAAGTAATTTCTTCTTAAGAAGGAAATCTTTGTTTTTTGGTAATGGAAAGGAGGAGAACCACACTCAACCATGCACACATTTGACCATATACGTATTTCGTTGTTCTGTGTAGAGACAACTCATCAGTGATCCTTAACATGAAGTCATAATTTTAATTATTTTAAACCATGTTTATAGGGCAAGGTTACCAATACATTTATGCTACATATATCGAAATAATACTTCAAGTCAATTCAAAAAGTAAATATAAGGCAGAAATCTTCAACAACGCTTAAATATCCTAAATATTGGGGTATAGTGGGTGCATTTTTAGCTACTGTCGTTTGGTTAGTTGCAATTCCATCCTATTTTAATTCCAAAAGTACACATTTTAAAAATCCATTATCTCTCACGTACACAGTGCAAGATAACCTACCTTCATGATTCTACCCAATTTTCTCGTAAAGTTTAAAAAAGTACGAATTTGGAAAAATCTTTATATTTCGCGAGTCTATTCACTCAGAGTTATGTATACACCGAATTCCACGATTCTAGCTCCGGCCATTTGGTTGGTAGCATTCTTCTCCCTTATTTCCATTTTAAAAATACTTCCGAAAATCTTTTTATTTTACATGTCTATGCAATTAGAGGGATGTACACACAAAATTTCATAATTCTTTCTGTAGCCGTTTAGTGGGTACTATTTTTATCCCTCTGTTGCCACTGTATCCCTTGAATGTACGAACTTGGAAAGACCATTTTATTTTCCGTGTCTGCGCAGTCAGACGAATGTATACTCTGAATTTCATGACTCTAGCAGTCGCCATTTGGTTGGTATAATTTTTATCTCCATTATCCATTTTACAACCTACGCAATTAGAGGGATGTACACAGCGAATTTCATCATTCTAGCCGTAGTCGTTTAGTTGGTACCATTTTTATCACTCTGTACCCATTGTCTCCCTTGAAAGAATGAATTTGAAAAAAAAACTTTTATTTTCCGTGTCTACGCAATCAGAGGAATGTATACTCCGAATTTCATGACTCTAGCTGCGGTCATTTGGTTGGTACTATTTGTATCCCATTTTACTCCATAAAAGTACGAATTTCGAAGAATTTCTACAAAATCAGATTTCCATTGGTTGGTTCCATTTTTATCCCTCTATTCCCATTTTATACCTTGGAAGCATGAAATTTTGGAAAATCTTTTTTCTACGCAATCTTTTTCTATGATGTCACAGAAATGTATATATATATATATCATTATTCTAGGTGCAGCCGTTTGGTTGGTACCATTTTTATCCCTCTATTCCCTCTATTTTAACCATAAAAGTACGCATATGGAAAAATACTTTTTTATTATGTATCTGCTCAGTTAGAGGAATGTACACTAGGGCGTACCTCAAAAAAAAAAGTTCGCCGTACACCTTCGAATATGAAGTATTATTGAAAGGTAGTTTCAAAAAAAAATTTTTATTTTTTTATGCCGAACGTAGGGGTCGCGCTTTTACATTTTTCTATATAACTTGTATTTATAAACGGATTTAAAAGTGTGATACACCGATGTTTTTGTCTCGACGAGGCCGATTTTTTTGAAAATCGACATACTTCCTTAGGAAGAGTTTCATGATTTTATGCGAGCTTTAATTTTCTGATATTAGAGTGGTACATTAGGGTAGTAGTAACTGAGATATGATGGGTAAGTACCGGAAGGGGTTGCTTGAGCTCAATGACTTCAAAGACAAAAAACAAAAACATCGATGTATCAAACTTTAAAATCCGTTTATAAATGCAGAAGTTATATAGAAAAATGTAAAAGCGCGACCCCTACGTTCGGCATAAAAAAATAAAAAAAAAATTTTTGAAACTACCTTTCAATAATACTTCATATTCGAAGGTGTACGGCGAACTTTTTTTTTTTTTGAGGAACGCCCTACTGGTCAGACCATTTTCACCTATTATCAGTTCTACCGAACTAACTTGTTTTGTTATTCACAACTTACAACAGACGATAGCTGAGATGGTTAGAGTGCCGTAGTAGCAATCAGAAGGCCCGCTGTTCTACCCCCGGTAGCGGAGGCTTTTTTAAAACAGGAATGGAAACAAGTGAAAAAGTGGATCCTTTGCAACCCTTTAAAATAAGTTAAATTCATTGGTGAAGATCCCAATTTTCACTACTTCCGAATCACAAAATGAACATCTTTTTCACTTCTTTGGGTGATCTCTTTTTGCTGCGGTCTTCAAAAATGTGTCATACATTTTATTAAGTACAAACAATTTCCCCAAGCACGATTTTCCCCATTTGCAATTTCTCCAGCTACAGCCTAAACATCTGTACCATTCTGATAGGAAAAGTTTTAGTATTGAAGATTCAATATGTTTCAGAGTGGGCTTTACGTATCTAACTTCATGATTTTAGCTACATCCGTTTGCTTCGTACTAAAAATACGAATTTAGGAAAAATGCGTACAAAATGCGTACCTCTTATTTTCCAAATTTCATGTTTCTGGCTGTTGTCGTATCAGTGGTACCATTTTAATCCCTTTTTGTCCCATTTCGCCCGCTAAAATATTTAATTACTTTTTGGTGCTTTTATGCTAAAAGAGGAATGTACGCAACAAAATTTCAAGAGCATACAAAACAGAAATTTATAAAAAAATGCTTAAATAGTTTAAATATTAGGGGGTATTTTCAGAATCTTATGTATATATTTGCTCAATTGTAAACATGCAAAAGTGGCTATAAACCATAGAAGCATGAATAATAGGAAATTTTTAAAACTTTTTAATCGTAACAATTAGTAATTCTCTTTAGATTCAACTGAAGAAAATCTTTTTTTCACTCTCCTGAAAAGTTGTGTTTCTGTCCATAGCCACTTTTGGATATAAGCCCTCCATACTCGGAAGCAAATACATTAATTTTAAGTATTGGGGAACATTTCCACATTGAACTTATTTCAAATGCAATTTTTCTAAGTTTTAGTAAAAATTTACTTGGTTTGAGGGAAAATTCACTGAAAATTTCACTCGACAGAGTAAATATTTGCTTCGTTTGATGGAGTGTGCATGTCGAATCTTGTTCAAAGAATGCCCTACTTTCACGTAAAATCAGGAGGGACCGGCAAAGGCTTTACATAGAAGTGTAATAATATATTAGAATATTTGTTACTTTATAATAATTTTGTATTATAAAATATTACTTGAAGTATTGCATGAAGTTTTTATATATTATATTGTCGAGGACTATCACACTTTGACTTTCAGTCACCCTTTATATGTTCTCTTCTCTTACTCTTTACATAAATCTCTTCAGTAATAAAATTGTTGATTGTTTTTGCTTAAAAACAATGTTCACTTTCAAGGTTGTTAAGGTTTTAGCAAATTATGTACCTTTGCCCATCAACGAAAGACAACAAATTTAGTTACATCCCTTCGACATTAATCCATCCTTGAAATACGCGCATAACTTGATTTATTATTTAAATATTTGAAAATGTTCTTAGCTTTTCTTAAGTATGTTTGTGTTTTTATTCCAGAACAATTTGTTCGCAATTCTTCTTCATTCTTGTATTTTGCAACTTGTATTGCCCTTCTTTATTCGCCGAATTTCTTCCTGTTTTGCTGAATTTGCAAATTGAAATTTCTTTTGCAAGCATTTCACTTCAGCGAAATGTGTACGGCATGAACTTGTTGTGCAATTCCTCAAACATTCCTGCTTCGATATTTCGCAAGATTCTGTTTGTTTACCTTTCTCAGATCCATCCTGTTGTTGCTCCCTGGAATGGTGTATGAATTTATGCTTTGTCATATCCTCATTGTCATGTCGGTTCTCCTTTTTCGATCTGTTTTGTTTTGTTGGATTCCGGCTGACACACTGCTGTAAGCCGCCCAGGAATGAAAACACAGAAATCATGTGACATTTCCGTTTCCTTTGCCGTTTCACATTTTCCATTTTGTGGGTAGTTTATTGTTTACATTTTCTGCTACTGCTTCTTCCTTCTTCTTCTTTCGTAGTGTCATTCATTTGCAATTTTCGTTTGTTATGCTTTTTTGTGGTATTGTTGAGACAATTGCGAACGAAATCGGAAGACAGCAACAGAAACAATAACATTTAGCCATAGAGAGTGTTGTGGTTAGGAATGATGAGAATTTAAATTAAAAAATTAAAATTAAAAAAGTATTATTAGTATTAGTATTAGTATTAGTATTAGTATTAGTATTAGTATTAGTATTAGTATTAGTATTAGTATTAGTATTAGTATTAGTATTAGTATTAGTATTAGTATTAGTATTAGTATTAGTATTAGTATTAGTATTAGTATTAGTATTAGTATTAGTATTTAGTATTAGTATTAGTATTAGTATTAGTATTAGTATTAGTATTAGTATTAGTATTAGTATTAGTATTAGTATTAGTATTAGTATTAGTATTAGTATTAGTATTAGTATTAGTATTAGTATTAGTATTAGTATTAGTATTAGTATTAGTATTAGTATTAGTATTAGTATTAGTATTAGTATTAGTATTAGTATTAGTATTAGTATTAGTATTAGTATTAGTATTAGTATTAGTATTAGTATTAGTATTAGTATTAGTATTAGTATTAGTATTAGTATTAGTATTAGTATTAGTATTAGTATTAGTATTAGTATTAGTATTAGTATTAGTATTAGTATTAGTATTAGTATTAGTATTAGTATTAGTATTAGTATTAGTATTAGTATTAGTATTAGTATTAGTATTAGTATTAGTATTAGTATTAGTATTAGTATTAGTATTAGTATTAGTATTAGTATTAGTATTAGTATTAGTATTAGTATTAGTATTAGTATTAGTATTAGTATTAGTATTAGTATTAGTATTAGTATTAGTATTAGTATTAGTATTAGTATTAGTATTAGTATTAGTATTAGTATTAGTATTAGTATTAGTATTAGTATTAGTATTAGTATTAGTATTAGTATTAGTATTAGTATTAGTATTAGTATTAGTATTAGTATTAGTATTAGTATTAGTATTAGTATTAGTATTAGTATTAGTATTAGTATTAGTATTAGTATTAGTATTAGTATTAGTATTAGTATTAGTATTAGTATTAGTATTAGTATTAGTATTAGTATTTAGTATTAGTATTAGTATTAGTATTAGTATTAGTATTAGTATTAGTATTAGTATTAGTATTAGTATTAGTATTAGTATTAGTATTAGTATTAGTATTAGTATTAGTATTAGTATTAGTATTAGTATTAGTATTAGTATTAGTATTAGTATTAGTATTAGTATTATTATTAGTATTAGTATTAGTATTAGTATTAGTATTAGTATTAGTATTAGTATTAGTATTAGTATTAGTATTAGTATTAGTATTAGTATTAGTATTAGTATTAGTATTAGTATTAGTATTAGTATTAGTATTAGTATTAGTATTAGTATTAGTATTAGTATTAGTATTAGTATTAGTATTAGTATTAGTATTAGTATTAGTATTAGTATTAGTATTAGTATTAGTATTAGTATTAGTATTAGTATTAGTATTAGTATTAGTATTAGTATTAGTATTAGTATTAGTATTAGTATTAGTATTAGTATTAGTATTAGTATTAGTATTAGTATTAGTATTAGTATTAGTATTAGTATTAGTATTAGTATTAGTATTAGTATTAGTATTAGTATTAGTATTAGTATTAGTATTAGTATTAGTATTAGTATTAGTATTAGTATTAGTATTAGTATTAGTATTAGTATTAGTATTAGTATTAGTATTAGTATTAGTATTAGTATTAGTATTAGTATTAGTATTAGTATTAGTATTAGTATCACTCAGATGAATGTAGACACCGAATTTCATGATTGTAACTGCTCTCGTTTGATTGGTACCATTTTTATCCCGAATTTGTATTTTTACTCTTTTTGCTTGACTACGCAGTCAGAGGAATGTATAGACTGAATTTCATGATTTTAATCGTTCCCGTTTAGTGGGTACCATTTTTATCCCTTTTCCCCATTTTAACTCTTAAAGAACTAATTTGTATTTGTACTGGTTTGCTTGGCTACGCAATCGGAGTAATGTAGAGACTGAATTTCATGATTTTAGCTGCGGATGTTTAGTTGGTACCATTTTTATCCCTTCTTCCTCATGTTGACCCTAAAAAACGTATTAATATTTTTACTTTTATTTTGCAGCCAGAAGAATGTAGATGTCGAATTTCATCCCTTTTTGACCTTTATTAAATACGAATTTGTATTTGTACTTCTATTTAGCGCGTTTACTTAGTCAGAAAAATGTAGGCACCGAATTTTATGATTTTTGCTTCAACATTTGGTCGGTACCATTTTTTATCCCTTTTTGGCCATTTTGATTCTAAAAGTATGAATTTGTATTTTATTTTTATTTGGCGTGACTAAGAATCGAAGAATCTAGACACTGAAATTTATGATTTTTACCTCAGCTTTTTGGGCGGTACCATTTGTATCCCTTTTTCCTTTTGAACCCTAGAAGGTCGAATTTTATTTTTTACTTTTATTCTTCATGTCACACAGTCATGGGAATGTAGACACCGAATTTTTATCCCTTTTCGGTCATTTTCTAAAATTTAAAGAATTTCTAAAAATCCCCGTATTTTGCGATCTATGCAGAGGATTGTAGACACCGAATTTTATGATTTTAGATGCAGCCGTTTGCTTGGTACTATTTTTATCCCTTTTTGCACATTTGATTTTGTTTGTATTGTATTTGAAAAGTACGAATTCCTAAAAAATGTCCTTATTTTGGGTGTTTACACAGTCAGAGGAGTGTAGACATCGAGTTTTGTGTTGTTAGCTTCGACCATTAGCTTGGTACCATTTTTATCCCTTTTTGCCCTTCTGACCCTAAAAGAACGACATTGAATTTTTAAATATATTTAGTGTGTCTACGAAGTCAGAGGTATCCAAACACGGAGTTTTACGATTTTAGTTTCAGTCATTTGGTCGGTACCATTTTTATCCCTTTTTGCCATTTTGACCGTAGAACATTGAATTTCTAAAAAATTCAATTATTTCGAGTGGCTATGCACCCAGAGGAATGTAGATAACGAATTTAATTATTTTAGCTACATTTTGGTTGGTACAATTTGTATCCCTTTTTGTTCATTTCATTCTAGAAGTATTTCAGAGGAATTTATATGCCGAATTTTATGATTTCGGTTTCAGCCGTTTGCTTTGCTTATCTTTTAAATTGATAATTTAAGATTTTACTAGTATATCAGATCAAAGTCAATTTTTATTCTTTTAAGATTCCACCATTCCGCCATAGAACACCCTTTCACAGTTGAAATTTCTCTAATCTCCACTATATACTCGTATTTAGGAGAATCATTCATTCGCTGTTCTTACTCATCATGTACATATTTACAACAACTTTGGTTTTGTCGTATTCCATTGCATCAATCATGACAACAATTGCATGTCATTGTAGGGAGGAAGACGAAAGACGGACATTGGCAACAATGACAAGGGATCTAGGCGGAGGAAACAAAAAATCTGGCTGCATCAAATAAAAAAAACTGTCATGCTCTTGATGATGCGGAATGTATTTTGAATAAGCCTGGTGAACAAAACACTTTGTTCATAGAATTGGAATTGCATTAAGTAAAAGTAACAAACAATTTTTTAATTGAGAGGATTACAAGGGTTTTGTCGGTGCTGTGCAACACACGCACACTGTGGGTTGGTTTTTGGTTTGTTGCATCATTTGCCACGATCAATAATAACCCAATTGAGGGATGATGGATGGAGGGATCTTCATTGTAGAGGCCAGAATTGATGTGACACTGCCATTGAATGTTGTGTAATCTCATTGGCATTGGCCCTTAGGGCCAGCCCAGCAGAGCAGTGTGTGCCATCCCGAAACGGAAATATTTTAAATTGGATTTGTAATCAACAGACAAAACTTCCGGTTTGTATAGCGGCCTGCTTCTTAGCTGGCGAAGTGTCACAGCGTATTAATTTAATCTCGACCATTGTTAAATGCTGGATAATTGATATGAAAATAGGAAATGATTGATTAGGAGGCATCATAGTTTAAGG
This sequence comes from Polietes domitor, assembly GCA_947397865.1. Taxonomy (NCBI): domain Eukaryota; kingdom Metazoa; phylum Arthropoda; class Insecta; order Diptera; family Muscidae; genus Polietes; species Polietes domitor. The sequence continues at coordinate 105,459 of CANDYM010000370.1, forward strand.
GAAATTGAACAATATTCGGAAGTCTTGTTTAAACGTCACTCTTCGTCATTCTTATAAATATGAGTTGCTATTGCGGAAGAACAGCTTAACAAAGTTTGTTTTCACAAATTGTTCTTTTGCTGCCTTTAAAGAACACATCCGAGGCGGAAATCGATCTTTTAGAAAAATGTATAAATCATGACAACGTCATGATTTATTTTTCATATAGGGCAGATGTTAGTTATTAAATGGTCACAATCAGCCCTTTACTATGCCCTGTCTAAACATTTTTTCGAAGTTTCTTCCAATAGATACAGATTTTCTATTAAAACATCATATTTATATGCGGGGCATATGGAAAATAAACAAGTAAAATCCGTGTTAAGTTCTGCCGATCCGAAATTCATGGATTGCATTCCATAGAGGCTGTCGAGTTTTTAATATAGGAAAACCTAAACAAAATATAAAAAATTAAATATTACAAACCACGTTTATAGGGCAAGGCTACCAATATGTTTATACTATATACATCGCAATAATAATTCAAGTCAATTCAAATAGTAAATAGTAGGTTTCTTCTGATACAGAATTTGTATTGAAACCATATACGGTTTCACAA
>CANDYM010000371.1:0-32705 GCA_947397865.1 Polietes domitor
AACGTTCAAATTTTCCATAAATGTGTCTTATAGTCGTAGATCGGTTGGGATTGAAACGGGGCGAAATCGGCCCAAAGGGAAAATTGTTTCCCTCGCAGGGACTAAAAATACCCATAATAATCCCTAATATTTTAGCGTACTTGAGCATGTGTTTTGAATATGTACATTCCCCTTATAGCAAAATCGTGCACCATAAAGTGATTCTTATTTGTAGGGGGTGAAATGGGGCAAAAAAGGGATAAAAATGGTACATATTAAACGACAACAGCTACAAACACGAAATTCGGTGTGTACATTCCTCTAATTGAGTAGATACATAATATAAAAGTATTTTTTCCAAATTCGTACTTTTAAGAGGTACAATGCGAATAGAGGGATAAAAATGGTACCAACCAAACGGTTGTACCTAGAATAATGAAATTCGGTGTATACATTCCTCCGATTGCATAGACATGTAAAATACACGGATTTTTCAAAATTCTTACTTTTTGGGGTTAAAATGAAAAAAGGGGATAAAAATAGTACCAATCAAATGGCCGCAGCTAGAGTCATGAAATTCGGAGTACACATTCGTCTGACTGTGTAGACACGGAAATAAACTGATTTTTCGAAATTCGTACTTTTTGGGGTCAAAATAGAAAAAGGGGATAATAATAGTACCAACCATGAAAAATAAAGGGTTTTTTTCCAAATTCGTACCTTCAAGGGATACAATAGATACGGAGGGATAAAAATTGGACCAACCAAACGGCTACACCTGGAATAATGAAATTCGGTGTATACATTCCTCTGATTGCGTAGACACTTAAAATAAACAGATTTTTCGAAATTCGTACTTTTTGGGATTAAAATGAAAAAAGGGTATAAAAATAGTACCAATCAAATGACCGCAGCTGGAGTCATGAAATTCGGAGTATACATTCCTCTGACTGCGTAGACACGGAAAATAGACGAATTTTTCGAAATTCGTACTTTTTGGCGTTAAAATGGAAAAGGTGATACAAATAGTACCAACCAAATGACCGCAGCTAGAGTCATGCAATTCGGAGTATATATTCCTCTGACTGCGTAGACACGTAAAATAAACGGATTTTTCGAAATTCGTACTTTCAAGGGATACAATGGTACAGAGGGATAAAAATAGTACCAACTAAACGACTACAGCTAGAATGATGAAATTCTAATTGAGTAGAAACGTCAAGGGGGTAAAAATGGAATTCGGTGTATACATTCCTCTGACTGCATAGACACGCAAAATAAAAAGTTGTTTTCCAAATTCGTACTTTTTCTCTTACGGCAAAATTTGGTTGAATCATGAAGTTAGGTTATTTTGCACTATGTACGTCTGATAATGGATTTTCATAATTTGTACTTTTGGAATTAAAATAGAATGGCAATAAAACCAACTGTAGCACCCACTATCTACCAATATTTATGGTATTTAAGCTTTTTGAAAATATAAATATAAGAATATTTATTTTTTGATTTGAAATAAATAATGATTTGTAATAATTAAAATATTATATTTATTTATAAAATTAATTTTTCAATATTTGTATTTGTTTTGGTTTGGCTATATTAAAAAAATTATATTTTCCTGTAATAATACTGCACTTCTACGAAGACCGACAACCTCTGTGGAATGCAATCCATGGTGGAGGGTATATAAAGTTCGGTCCGGCCAAACTTAACGCCGTTTTTATTTGTTTTTATATATTATATATATTTGTTTTTATATATTATATATTAATATTACAATAATGAAGCATCACAATTTTCCTAATATGGTAGTGCACTTCTATGTAAAGTTGGCAGCCTCTAATCTGCAGGCAATACTGTGGAATGGACTCCGTGTTGGAGGGCATATAAGATTCGGCCAAGCCGAACTTAATGCCTTTTTAACGCCATTCAAAAATGGAAACACTATAATATGAAACGTTGTAACCAATCTTTTTTATACTTAAATAGGCAAAATCGTATTGTTTTACATATTACAATCGTATTCCACCATTCATCAGAACACAGTGGTATCTATCTATATACTCTTGTGATTTCTTATAGATTGTAAAAATTTGCCCAGATTTGTTTATATACAGACAACGGCAAAATATAAGTCAAGCATGGCTAAATTATCCTTGTAGTTGTTTTCTCTTTACGAAATACTATGTAATTTGAAATATTCTATGAAAATTTTTAAATTTTAACGACGAAGTAAACTTTTAAATCTAAACACTCTCTCATTTGTTATATTAAAACAACAAAGTAAATTTTAATATTTAAGCTCCACATCACTTTGCATGTAGTTCCCAGAATTGGCTTTAAAGTTTAATTGATTGAAATCACTTCCACACGAACATACATCCAAAAACACTGTTCACATTGCCTCCACTACATACGAGAGAGTGCATTTGATCGGGATTGTAAGGTTTCCTATTAGAATTTGACCTCCTTTAGCAATCGCCAATTCTTTCACATCGTGCACTTGTATAAATGGCTGCAATAAAAGTGTTAACACGAATTTTTGAAATCAATATCTTTGAAATAAAATCAAAGCTTTGCAAAATATTTCAATGGAAAATAAAGCCATTTACTGCAATGGCAATCAATGAGCTGTTAAGTTGTTAAATTGTAATAGAATTTCCAATAGTCAGAGTGAATACGAACATTTGGTTTTGTATTAAGGTGGTGAAGTTAAACAAAAGCAACGAAAAAACTGAATGTATGAAACTGGAGTAGAACAAATGCATTGTATAGGTAGAAAGAGGGCATACGACCTAAATTCAAGAAAATATAAAAAATCGCCATAGTTTTCAGTGCACAAAAAGTTCTGCCCAGAAGTTGTTAATCAGGAAATAATTAAAACACGTAAAGAAAGACTAAAGTCGGGGGGAGCCGACTATATTATATTATTACACTTTTTACGCCATCGCAATTAAATTAGTTGAGGATTTTATAAAGTATCATGTATCATAAAAAGTAAAAACGACGACATTTGCATGAAACCTATATAACCGAACCGGTTTGACCCATTTATACTATAGATGTTTCTAGTCAAAATATAAGATTTTGTGGCAAATTTTATCAAAATAGATATTTCTAGTTAAAAAAAATAAAAATATTAAAATCTTACCTGTTCCCGAAATGGCTAGACATCAAGAAGCGGCATATTCAAGCGAAAAGCGGGATGAATGGTCATCTTACATTTGGAGGACACACTTGAAAGGTCACATGTGTCCCGCGGTCAAATTCCCTTTGCTGGACTGTGAAGATCCTCCTGAGCTGAAATATATAAACTAATTATATTATTAAATTCCTTAAATGTTTTTTTTTGCACCACAAATATTTTTTAAACCAGTATTGAATAAAATGAATTTCAAATGAAAAGTTCTGAATTTCATATGAAATATTCTGAAATTCATTTGATGAGTTCTGAATTTCAAATAACAAGTTCTGATTTTCAATTGATGAATTCTGAATTTCAAATGGAATTTCTGAATATCAATTGACGACTTCGGAATTTCAAATGGAATTTCTGTATATCAACTAATGTGTTCTGAATTTCAAATGGAAATTCTGAATTACAATTGATCTTTTCTGAATTACACTTGGAAATGGTGTAGTATCCAGTGGAACATAAATATGAAACATAAGAGAGTTGCATGAATTTGAAACATAAAGAAATATTTAAACTCTCGTACAAAAATGAGTAATTAAATAGTTGGTCCAATAATTTGGTAATAATTTGGGTAAATTCAAACATTACGTTGTTAGTTATTTTGAATACAGATTAACGAATAAAATAAATGATATGATAAAATCTATAATATATATCCGCTACAAAAATTAATTCTATGTAGATAAAATACAATAAATAAATTTATGAGGCATTAGGGTGTGTTGATTTTACACTTTTTAATTTTCAAAAACGTGTAAGGTAAATTAACAGAGTCATCAGTCATATTTCAAATGTATCTTTCACGTAGAGACAGTGGCAGCGTGTATCCATCGTATTTTTTTTGTTTTTTTTTTTTTTTGGAAAAATCGTTTTCTTTTGACGCTTTACCAAGCAACACTAAATTGTATCCCAAAAATAAAAGTATATCTGATAAAGGCAAAGCATTCCATCTCTTTATTTAACTACGCGTTGTGGAAAATCAAAAATTGTCTAAAACCAACACACCTTATTAGCACAAACTTAGTTTAAGTTCGAAGAGGGGCGAAATTACCACGCCCCTTTTTGGTACCTCCCACACAAATGACCCATATTCGTATGCCGAATTAAAACTAATGTAACTACCACGCATATCTTCGGAATCAGCTCTATTTTGGTATTTTATAAAGTTTTTATAATCACTTTAAGTGTACTATATATGGCGGGTTTTGTCACGCCCCTTCCAGTACCTCCCACACAAATCACCCTAAACTACGCAAAATTAAAGCTGTTATAATTTCTATACGGATGATCGAAATACTGTGAAATTTTATATTTGGCAAGGAACATCGGCGATATTGCCACACCCCTTCTGGTACCTCCCTCACAAAGTGGCATAAACTTTAGTTGCAATAAAACCGATATAACACCCATACGCGCAGAAAAATCCATTTGCAATTTGATATTTGAAAATGTTTGTATAATCACGGTAAAAGTTAAAAAATATTTAGGCTTTAGCCACACAATTGTCTCTATCCTATGTAAAATTAAATATCTGAAATCCATTATGACTTCATATTTGATTATGTTTTTAAAATTATTAACAAATGTGGAAGCTGGATCAAATTGGCACAAACTTCTAGTACCTCCCACAAACATACTCCGGCGCTAAGTAAAATTTAAGTCCTTTCATACACATGTTCTCTGAGAGTGAGGATATATACAAGTCGATTTAGCCGATTGACGTTTCCTTACTTGCTTTTTCATTTATTCGTTACAGTATTGTCAAAATTTTATTTTTTTGTTTTCAAAAACGACTTCACGAATTTTTCAATATATTGCAAACGGATGGATGGACAAAGTGAATATCTTCACCAGAAATGCAAAAGGGTCTGTAATAACTTTCGATAATTTTACTTGTTCTTATACACTCCACGAGAGTATTATGTCTTTGTGCATTTGTTTGTAACACCCAAAAGGAAGAGAGATAGACCCATTGTTAATTATACCGATCGACTTAGAATCACTTTTTGAATCGATTTAGCAATGTCCGTCCGTCTGTCTGTCTGTCTGTCCATCTATTCTTGTAATCACGATACAGATCGCAATTGTAGACAGCACCAAATAAAACTTTGCACAACGAAGTTTTTCGGGATAAGAACGAACGCTATTTAATTTGAAGAAAATCGGTTCAGATTTAGATATAGCCCCCATACGAATTTCACTCCCGATTTGACACTTTTCACTCTAGATACCACATATTATAACAGATTTTCTTCAAAATTGGAAAAATATCTTATATTCCAACTAGAAACACCTGTAGTAAAAATGGGTCAGATCGGTTCAGATTTATATATAGCTCCCATACAAATTTCGCTCCCGATTTTTTCGCTCTAGAAACCACATATTTTAACAGATCCTTTTCAAATTAGGCGAAATATATTATATTTGTCCTAGAAATACCTATAGTGAAAATGGGTCAGATCGGTTCAGATTTAGATATAGCCCCCATACGAATTTCACTCCCGATTTGACACTTTTCACTCTAGATACCACATTTTATAACAGATTTTCTTCAAAATTGGAAAAACATCTTATATTTCAGCTGTGGTAAAAATGTGTTAGATCGGTTCAGATTTATATATACCTCCCATACAAATTTCGCTCCCGGATTGACTTTTTCCACCCCAGAAACCCCACGTATTTTCACCGAATTTCTTCAAATTAAGTACGTTTACTTGAACTGAAAAAACTTATTGTGAAAGTTAGTCACTTCATTCCATGTTTGGATATAGCTCCGATACAAATATTCCTCTCGATTTGACAAATTGGGTCAGGTCGTATTAGCCTATGATTAGGAAACATACAAGAAGCCTTCCCGTTTTCAATTTTTTACCGAATTGAATTGTGGTAGGATAGAAAGTGGAGTGTATCATACAGTCGGCCCCGCCCGACTTGAGCTATTCCTTACTTGTTTTTTTTTTCATTTATTCGTTACAGTATTGTCTATCGTAGGGCTTTTTATACACTCCACGAGAGTATTATGTCTTTGTGCATTTGTTTGTAACACCCAAAAGGAAACGAGATAGACCCATTGTTAATTATACCGATCGTCTTAGAATCACTTTCTGAGTCGATTTAGCAATGTCCGTCTGTCTGTCCGTCCGTCCATCTATTCTTGTAATCACGATACAGGTCGCAACTGTAGACAGAACCAAATGAAACTTTGCACAACGATGTTTTTCGGGATAAGGACGAACGCTATTTAATTTGAAGAAAATCGGTTCAGATTTAGATATAGCCCCCATACGAATTTCACTCCCGATTTGACACTTTTCACTCTAGATACCACATATTATAACAGATTTTCTTCAAAATTGGAAAAATATCTTATATTCCAACTAGAAACACCTGTAGTAAAAATGGGTCAGATCGGTTCAGATTTATATATAGCTCCCATACAAATTTCGCTATCGATTTGACTTTTTTCGCTCTAGAAACCACATATTGTATCAGATTGTCTTCAGATTTGGCAAAACATCTTATATTTTAACTAGAAACACATGTGGTAAAAATGGGGCAGATCGGTTCAGATTTATATATAGCTCCCATACAAATTTCGCTCCCGGATTGACTTTTTCCGCTCTAGAAACCTCATATTGTATCAGATTGTCTTCAGATTTGGTAAAACATCTTATATTCCCACTAGAAACTCCCATGGTGAATATCGGTCAGATCGGTTCAGATTTATATATAGCTCCCATACAAATTTCGCTCCCGATTTGACTTTTTCCGCTCTAGAAACCACATAATGTATCAGATTGTCTTCAGATTTGGTAAAACATCTTATATTTCGACTATAAACACCCATGGTGAATATCGGTCAGATCGGTTCAGATATATATATAGCTCCCATACAAATTTCGCTCCCGATTTGACTTTTTCCGCTCTAGAAACCACATATTGTATCAGATTGTCTTCAGATTTGGCAAAACATCTTATATTTAAACTAAGAACATCTATGGTGAAAATAGGTCAAATCGGTTCAGATTTAGATATAACCACCATACAAATGTCGTTCTCGATTTGACATTTTCCTCTGTAGAAACCACATATTGTACTCGATTTTCTTTAAATTTGGCAAAAAATCTTATAATCTTACTAGAAACACCTGTGGCTAAAACGGGCTAGATCGGTTCAGATTTAGATATAGGCCCCATACAAATGTCGCTCCAGATTTGAATTTTGCGCTCTAAAAACCATATATTGTACCCGATTTTCTTTAAATTTGGGACAACATCTTATAATCCAACTAGAAACACTATGCATAAATTGGGTAAGATCGGTTCAGATTTAGATATAGCCCCCATACAAATGTCGCTCCCGATTTGACTTTTGCCGCTTTAAAAGCCACATATTGTGTTCGATTTTCTTTAAATTTCGAACAACATCTTATAATCTAACTAAACAAAATTATGGTAAAAGTGGGAAAGATCGGTTCAGATTTAAATATAGCCCGAATTCAAATGTTGCTCCCATAAGTTTAACCGATTTTTGGCCAAACTATACATTTTATATTTCACCTATTTCGTTCCAGGTTTCAATATATCCTCATACAAATGTCCTTTCCGATATAAAATTTTTTGTCAAACACATACATTTACAGGATACAGAAAACCTTCCCGTTTTCACTTTTTCACCTAATTGAATTGTATTCGGATTGAAGTGGAGTGTATCATAGAGACGGCCCCGTCCAACTTTAGCCTTTCCTTACTGGTTTGTTTTAAAGTCCTGTTCAAAAGATATGCAATTTTCTCGCCCAAAATTTTGATGAAAATTACAAAATATTTGTTTATTAAAAATTAAATTAACCTAGCCAGCTTTTTAAGATTTTAGTGCTATTTTAAAGCATTTTTATAAACTATCGCTCTACTTCCACATTGTTGGTACAATTTCTGTTTGAAAGGGCTTGCGCAACCGGGCCGAACTTTATATACCCTCCACCTTGGATGGCATTCCACAGAGGCTTTCGTAGAAGTGCAGTAACATTACATGCCAATGTCAATTTTTTTAATAAAAGTGAGAGGAATGTATACTCCAAATTTCACGACTCTAGCTGCTGCCATTTGGTTGGTACTATTTTTATCCCCTTTTTTCATTTTAACCCCAAAAAGTACAAATTTCGTAAAATCTCTTTATTTTACGCGCCTACACAATCAGAGGAATGTATACACCGAATATCATTATTTTAGGTGCAGCCGTTTGGTTGGTACCATTTTTATCCCTCTTTTCCCATTTTATCCCTTAAAAGTACTAATTTGGAAAAAATACTTTTATATTTTGTATCTACTCCATTAGAGGAACGTAAACCAAATTTCGTGTTTCTAGCTGTTGTCGTTTGATAGGTACCATTTTTATCCCTTTTTTACCCCCATTTCACTCCTTACGAATGAGAAACACTTTATGGTACGCCAATTTGTTATAGGGGGAATGCGCAATGGGCATGCGCATCAAGTAAGTACAAGCAGATATATTGAAAAGCATGCCTAAATACTGTAAATATAAGTTATTATTATGTGTATTTGTAGTCTTTGTGAGGGAAAAATTTTTCCCTTTTGGGCCGATTTCGCCCAGTTCCAATTCAACCGATCTACGACTATAAGACGCATTTATGTAAAATTTGGACGTCCTAGATCCTTTCGTTTAGATGCTAGCGTGCTTTAAACAGACGGATGGACGGACGAGGCTAGATCGTCTTAGAATTTTATGACGATCAAGAATATATATACTTTATAGGGTCTCAGGTCGATATTTCAAGGTGTTACACTCCCATCCTGGAGGTGGAGGGTATAAAAAATATTTAAAACAAGTAAGGAAAGGCTAAAGTCGGGCGGGGCCGACTATATAATACCCTACACCACTCCCTGCGTATGTACCTCGCTTTGATTACTAAACCCATTTATTTCATGGGAGCAATTTTATGTAGTTCATATAAATTATACAGTATAAATTATACTATAAATTAATCTTTAGTCATATTTAACGAATATGGTTAATAATATGGTAATTGATCCAATTATCCGACAGACAAATACAAATTATACAGTAGTAATAGGATGAATCGGACCGACATTTCAAAAGGGGGCCTATAACTACATTTTGGGCCTGGTCCAAAACATGGGCCTATATATTTCTCATTCACGGTAGGTATTCCTGGTTGAAAAGTACCATGATCTGCAAAATTTGATGAAGATCCGATGTAAGATGTAGTTTCTAGAGCTGTAATAGATCAGAATGGGACCCCATTTGGGTTATACCAAAGTATGGACATATGGGCATCTCCAAAACAAGTAAGGAAATTCTAAAGACGGACGGACTTTCATGAGATACAATTCAATTTGGTAAAAAAGTGAAATCGGGAAGGATTTTTGCATCCTGTAAATGTATGTGTTTGACAAAAAACGTTAAATCGGAAAGGACATTTGTATGGGGGTATATTGAAACTATGTATGTTTATTGGTGAAATATAATATATAAAGTTTGGCCAAAATCGGTTAAACATTCGGGAGCAACATTTGTATGAGTGCGATATCTAAATCTGAACCGATCTTACCCACTTTCACCATAGGTGTTTTAAGTTAGATTATAAGAAGTGGTGCTAATTTTAAAGAAAAACGGGTACAATATGTGGATTTTAGAGCGGAAAACGTCAAATCGGGAGCGACATTTGTATGTGGGCTATATCTCAATCTGTACCGATCATACCCACTTTCAGTATAGGTGTTTCTAGTTAGATTATAAGATGTTGTGCCAAATTTAAAGAAAATCGGGTGCAACATGTGGTTTCTAGAGCGGAGGGAGTGACATTTGTTTGGGTCTATATCTAAATCTGAACCGATCTTACCCAGTTCCAGCATAGGTGTTTCTAGTTCGATTATAAAATGTTGTGCCAAATTTAAAGAAAATCGGGTACAATATGTGGTTTCTAAAGCGGAAAAAGTGAAATCGGGAAATTGCATACGTGTTTCTAGTTGGATTATAAGATGTTCTGCAAAATTTAAAGAAAATCGGGTACAATATGTCTTTTCTAGAGCGGAAAATGTCAAATCGTGAGTGACATTTGTATGGGGGCTATATCTAAATCTGAACCGATCTTATCCAATTTTTGCATACGTGTTTCTAGTTGGATTATAAGATGTTGTGCAAATTTAAAGAAAATCGGGTACAATATATCGTTTCTAGAGCAGAAAATGTCAAATCGGGAGCGACATTTGTATGGGGGCTATATCTAAATCTGAACCGATCTTATCCAATTTTTGCATACGTGTTTCCAGTTGCATTATAAGATGTTCTGCAAAATTTAAAGAAAATCGGGTACAAAATGTCGTTTCTAGAGCGGAAAATGTCAAATCAGGAGCGACATTTGTATGGGGGCTATATCTAAATCTGAACCGATCTTATCCATTTTTTGCATACGTGTTTCTAGTTGGATTATAAGATGTTGTGCCAAATTTAAAGAAAATCGGGTACAATATGTCGTTTCTATAGCAGAAAATGTCAAATCGGGAGCGACATTTGTATGGGGGCTATATCTAAATCTGAACCGATCTTACCCAATTTTTGCATAGGTGTTTCTAGTTGGATTATAAGATGTTCTGCAAAATTTAAAGAAAATCGGGTACAATATGTCGTTTCTAGAGCAGAAAATGTCAAATCGGGAGCGACATTTGTATGGGGGCTATATCTAAATCTGAACCGATTTCCTCCAAATTCAATACCGATGGTCTTAGGCCAGAAAAAATAACTTCTGCCAAGTTTCATGAAAATCGGACAACAATTGCGACCTGTAGAGTGCGAACAAGCTTAGATGGACAGCAGACGGACGGACGGACGGACGGACGGACGGACGGACGGACGGACAGACAGACATCGTTAAATCGACTCAGCTGGCGATTCTAAGCCGATCCGTATACTTAAAGGTGGGTCTAGCTCAATTATTTCTTGGTGTTACAAACATTTGGCGGAAAACTAACTTATAATACCCTAGACCACGAAGTGGTGTAGGGTATAAAAATGTCCTGTTTGCTTTTTATATCTAACATTATAACGAAGAAAATAATGTCTATAATGATCAATGTATAAATGTTGAAGTTTGTAGACGCAAATTAATTTTTGTTGGTGTCGCCCATATGAAACTGACTACCATAAAATGCGCACTACGGCTACTAACACTAATTTTTATACCCTACACCACTTCGTGGGCTAGGGTATTATAAGTTAGTTTCGCCCCAAATGTTTGTAACACCAAGAAATAATCGAGCTAGACCCACCTTTAAGTATACCGATCGGCTTAGAATCACCAGCTGAGTCGATTTAACGATGTCTGTCTGTCCGTCCGTCTGTCCGTCTGTCCGTCTGTCCGTCTGCTGTCCATCTAAGCTTGTTCGCACTCTACAGGTCGCAATTGTTGTCCGATTGTCATGAAACTTGGCAGAAGTTATTTTTTCTGGCCAATGACCATCGGTATTGAATTTGGAGGAAATCGGTTCAGATTTAGATATAGCCCCCATACAAATGTCGCTCCCGATTTGACTTTTTCCGCCCTATAAAGCACATATAGTACCCGATTTTCTTTAAAATTGGCACAGCATCTTACAATCCAACTAGAAACACCTGTGCAAAAATTGGGTAAGATCGGTTTAGATTTAGATATAGCCCCCATACAAATGTCGCTCCCGATTTCACTTTTTCCGCTTCAGAAACGACATATTGTAACCGATTTTCTTTAAATTTTGCAGAACATCTTATAATCCAACTAGAAACACCTGTGCAAAAATTGGGTAAGATCGGTTCAGATTTAGATATAGCCCCCATACAAATGTCGCTCCCGATTTCACTTTTTCCGCTCTAAAATCCACACATTGTACCCGTTTTTCTTTAAAATTGGCACAACATCTTATAATCGAACTAGAAACATCTGTGGTGAAAGTGGGTAAGATAGGTTCAGATTTAGATAGAGCCCTCATACAAATGTTGCTCCCGAATGTTTAACCGATTTTGGCCAAATTTTACATATTATATTTCACCAATAAACATACATGGTGAAAGCGGGTCACATCGTTCCAGGTTTCAATATACCCCCATACAAATGTCCTTTCCGATTTAAAATTTTTTGTCAAACACATACATTTACAGGATGCAAAAATCCTTCCCGATTTCAATTTTTTACCGAATTGAATTGCAATGAGAATTGTTTGGGTGATGTCCATACTTTGAAATGACTTTGGTATACTACTGTATAATTTGTATTTGTCTGTCGGACAATTAGATCAATTACCATATTATTTACCATACTCGTTAAATTGGACTGAAGATGAATTTATAGCATATAAATTATATGAATATAATTTATATAATTTGTATGAACTACATAAAATTGCTCCCATGAAATACCTGGGTTTAGTAATCAAAGCGAGGTACATACGTAGGGAGTGGTGTAGGGTATTATATAGTCGGCCCCGCCCGACTTTAGCCTTTCCTTACTTGTTTTTATAATAAAGTTTCATCATTTGAACGTGATGATCCGTCGTGTAACTTGACATGATGATTTGGCAGCATTTGCTGAATAATAATCACAATATGAATTTGACAGACGCCGCCAAAAGAAGATTAACAACGTGAAGTGGGTGCAAAAAAACTTGGATTCTACGTCGCAAAATCTTGGGATGATGCTGCAAATCTTTCATGTCTTGCAATTGACGTGATTTGACTGACCATGGTTTTGAATAAAACCAAATGAAAATTTTATTAAATTCGTTTTATTTTATGGATGTATGTTGCTATCAAATTTCCTAACACTTTTTCCCCACGCAAACTATTTACTATTTGCTCCACCTTACAATATATGCAACTTGTACGTAAGCACACACATACACATACATGTTTTTTTCCTATACACATACGGGTATATGCGTGTAATGTTAACAGGTACTTTACATGAAGAGTTTGATAGAACAATGTAATAAAAGGTCAATAAGCACCATTAGAAAGGGTTGGCTAAAAGTGCAGCGAGTCTTAAGCTTTAAAGAGCATAAAACATGGGGTGTTAGCAGACAATGAATGTGTTGAAAGAAAGAAAGTGAAAGATAACAAGTGACTAAGCTAGAGCCAGGGGAATCGACTAACATGCACCCTCCCTCTTTGAATATTTAATTAAAGAACTACGAACATCAAGAACGTAGTGGTCGCAATGTATTAAACAATTAAGAGTTGGGGTATAAGAAACCTGCAGATATTGGCGAGCGAACAAACAATTGTCCAGACAAGCGATTAATTTGCAGGAGAGCTCAACGAAGAGGGTACAGATTCTAAATGGCGAACTATATTGAATATAAAACATGTTAGAGAGTCGTTATAATATAATTATAATATAATGTTGTACACTTTTTCAATCTTATTAATTATCATCTTTGACGAACACTCCCAGTTTTTGTATTTATTTGCTTGTACTAATATCCATGCTCCAGAGGCATAAGCATATTTGTTGTCAGTGGATACAGTCCTTTGTCTGTCTGTCTTTATTAAACTACATTAAGATCGTTGCCAACAAAAGCCCTAAATATATATAGCATGTACACGGTTATAGGGTATGATATAGTGAAGCCCCACAAGTGTTGAAATGATTCTTTTAAACTTTTCGACTAAGGTGATGAATTGCGAAGTGATTAGCTATTTAATGCCAAACATGGGCTTTACAGACATTTGTTATAAGACTTGATACTTTGAATAGAAAAATTTTCGATGATGGTTGTTTCTAGAGAACGGACTACAGATTTTATCTTCTTAGTACAGAGTGCGACAAAAGTGGCGAAGGGATTTGAAAAATTAATAACTTTTCTAATTTAATTTTCCCCCTTATTACTTTTGAGGACTTGTTACAAAAATCTGGGAGAATAATCATGGAAAGTTACAACGTTATCGACGAACCAAAATCATAGAATTTTATTTTGAACATCATCGATCAATAATTCAAACTCGTCGTCATTTAAATGTGCGGAATTCACCCTCCGAATCAATGAGTACCACGATTTCGGCAACAAGGCTCAGTGAGGGATCTCCCACGAAGCGGAAGACCACGTTCTTTAATTAATGTAGGAAATATTCAACGCGTTCAGGAGTGTATTGAGGAGAATCCTGAAACATCAACTCCAAGGCAATGCTGTAACTGTAAATGGCGAGCGATACCAAAATAGGCTCCAAATTGTTTAAGGCCATCTCTTTCTGACAATCCAAATACATTGTTCCAACAAAATGGGGCCACTGCACACACTGCTCGAACCACTATGCACCTCCTAAGGGAGATTTTTGGGGCACGTTTAATTTCCAAAAATGCAGCATTCAATTGGCCGGCCCGTTCGCCGGATTTAACAGCACCTGATTATTTCCTTTGGGGATAGTTAAGAGAACCCTTGAACAGCTGAGGGCGAATATTCGAGCCGAAATAAGAGCGTTGCAGCCAGATACTATGATTCGTGCAATGGAAAATGCTCGTGAAAGAGCTCAACTTTGCGCGGCTCAAAATGGTGGTCACTTACGCGACGTAATCTTTCACACATAAATTAAAAAAAAATCTAAAAATCTTTTGTATACACTCCACGAGAGTATTATGTCTTTGTGCATTTGTTTGTAATACCCAAAAGGAAGAGAGATAGACCCATTGTTAATTATACTGATCGACTTTTTGAATGTCCGTCTGTCTGTCTTTTCACTCTAGATACCACATATTTTAACAGATTTTCTTAAAAATTGGCAAAACATCTTATAGTTCAACTAGAAACACCTGTGGTAAAAATGGGTCAGATCGGTTCAGATTTATATATAGCTCCCATACAAATTTCGCTCCCTATTTGACTTTTTCCGCTCTAGAAACCATATATTGTATCAGATTGTCTTCAGATTTGGCAAAACATATTATATTTTAACTAGAAACACCTATGGTGAAAATAGGTCAGATCGGTTCAGATTTATATATAGCTCCCATTAAAATTTCGCTCCCGATTTGACTTTTTCTGCTCTAAGAACCACATATTTTAACATTTATTTATTTATTTGACTTTTCCAGACATATCCTCTTCAAATTAGGCGAAATATCTTATATTTGTTTTATAGACAGCCACGGTGGAAATGGGCAGATCGGTTCAGATATATATATAGCTGCCACACAAATTTCACTCCCGATTTCACTTTTTCCACTCTTAAAAAAACACATATTTTAACAGATCTTTTCCAAATCTTTCAAAATATCTTATGGGTCAGATCGGTTCAGATTTACATATTGCTCCAATACAAATTTCGGTCCCAGATAGACTTATATTTGAACTGGAATAACTTATTTTGAAAGTTAGTCACTTTAATCCATGTTTGGATATAGCCCCGATACAAATATTCTTTTCGATTTGACAAATTGGACCAGGTCATATTAGCCTATGATTAGAAAACATACAAAAATTCTTCCCGTTTTCACTTTTTACCGAGTTGAATTGTATTCGGATAGAAAGTGGAGTGTATCATGTAGTCGGCCCCGCCCGACTTTAGCCTTTCCTTACTTGTTTTAATTTCTGATTTTTCATGAAAGATAGAGTTTGAAAGATAGAGTGTACGTTAACAAACCAAGAACCATACAAAAGACATCTTTGAAATTCAAAAGACACCATTTGAAATTCAAATATCGTCAATTGAATTTCAAGAGACATCATTTGAAATTCAAATTTCGTCAATTGAATTTCAAGAGACATCATTTGAAATTCAAATTTCGTCAATTGAAATTCAATATCGTCAATTGATATTGAAAAGACATCATTTGAAATTCAAAAATTTAAACTGCAGAATATCCAAATTTTCAGAAATAAATAAATGATAACACTCCTAATGTACAATTAGCTTAACAAGTTTTGTTTACATTTTTATACCCTCCACCTCCAGGATGGGGGTATATTCACTTTGTCATTCCGTTTGTAACACCTTAAAATATTCATCAGAGACCCCATAAAGTATATATATTCTGGGTCGTGGTAAAATTCTAAGACGATATAGCCATGTCCGTCTGTCTGTTGAAAGCACGATAGCGGCCGAACGAAATGAGCTAGGAGATTCAAATTTTTCCTAGATATCTCTTATGGTTACAGATCGGCTAGGATTGAAAGTGGGCGAAATCGGCCCAGAGGGAAAAAAATTTTCCTCACAAGGACTGAAAATACCCCTAATATTTAGAGAATTTCATCATGTTTTTTGAACATAATAGCTTGTATTTACTTGATATTTGCAATTCGCATTCGCTTTATAGCATAAAAGGGCACCATAGAGTGACTTTTATTTGTAGGGGGCGAAATGGGACGAAAAGGGATAAAAATAGTACCTATCAAGCGACAACAGATAGAAACACGAAATTTGGCGTGTACATACCTCTAATAGAATAGATACATAATATACAAGTATTTTTTCTATATTTGTACTTTTAAGGGGTTAAATGGGGATAGAGGGATAAAAATAGTACCAACCAAACGGCTGCACCTAGAATAATGAAATTCGGTGTATATATTCCTCTGATTGCGTACACAAATAAAATAAAGGAAATTTTCGAAATTCGTACTTTTAAAATGGAAAAAGGGGATACAAAATTGTACCACACAAATGGATGCAGCTAGAACCATGAAATTCGCGGTATACATTCCTCTGACTGAGTGACACGAAAAAAAACGTTTTTCCAAATTCGTACTTTCAAGGGATTCAATGGGAGCAGAGTGATAAAAATGGTACCAAGTAGAAGGCTAC
Source organism: Polietes domitor (assembly GCA_947397865.1). Lineage (NCBI taxonomy): Eukaryota > Metazoa > Arthropoda > Insecta > Diptera > Muscidae > Polietes > Polietes domitor. The sequence continues at coordinate 16,982 of CANDYM010000371.1, forward strand.
AGTTATAATGATGAAATTTTCGAAAGTCGTACTTTTACGAAGTAAAAGGCGAAAAAGGGGATAAAAAGGGTACCAACAAAATGGCAGCAGATAGTATCATGAAATTGGGTAAATACATTCCTCTGAGTGCATAGCCACGTAAAATATTTTTTTTTCCAAATTCGTACTTTATTTTGTTGCTTTTACGACAAAAAATGGTAGAATCATGAATTCGTCTGCGTACGTGAAAGATAAGGTATTTTCAAAATGTATAATTTTTAATTTAAAATAGATGGATATACAACCAACCAAAGGACTGCAGCTGAAAATACACTCTCTATCCCCCAATATTTAGGGTATTTATGATTGCTGCCTTATATTTACTTTATGAAGTGAAGTATTATTTCCGTTATATATACATAGTAAAGAAATATTGGTAGCCTTGGCTTATTAATTAGATTTCTGATTTTCATACATTTGAAATTTGTTACGGACATTCCTCTTGTAGCTTGGAAGCACTACAAAGAAAATAAATGATTTAGCGGGCGAAATGGGATAAAAATGGATAAAATATGGTACCAATGATACGACAACAGCTAGAATCATGAAATTCGGTGTGTACAATCCTCTAATTGCACAGACACGTAAAATAGAGGAATTTTTCGAAATTCGTACTTTTAAGGTATGTAATTGAAAAAGAGGGGTAAAAAGGGACCTACCAAACCGCTGAAGTTGGCATCATGAAATTCGGTGTATATATTCTGACTATGAAGACTCGAAAAAATTTTTTTTTCCAAATTTGTACAGTTGGGCGGAGAATGGGGCTAATGGGGATATCTTTAAAATTTGTACTTTTCTTATCAAAATAATGCAGTCACTTTGTCTGTATCTGAAAATGTTTCTCCCTAATGGCGACTGACAATCGAATAATATATTCGGCATGTTCACTTTCACAATTACAGCATTGTATTTATTTATAGTAGTAGATTTTAAACAGTGCGCATAAGTATACATTATAGTTTGAAATAGTAATCAAATATAGTAATGTGCATAAACATATTCAAATGAGTTTTGAATTTCAAATAATCACTATGGAATTTTAAGAATCTAAATAGATAATTGGAATCTGATATTTGTCTTCATGCTCTGCTTATGACTATTTCTGGGGGAGGTACTCAAAAGGGCGTGGAAAATGTACCCATCGTTCCATACCATAACAGAAAAATACCAATGAATGCAGATCTCAATGCTCACACGTGTGTAATGTCCCTGGACAGCGTATACCCTTCCCCAGAAATACACTTCCGGCACTATGTTCTAATTTAGCGGCATTTGTAAAGTAACCATTTTTAATTCCGCCTTAAATTAATCATATTTCATTGTTGTTGTTTTTATTTACATGTGGTCTTCGTATTCACTGCTGCTGCTACTTCTGCTGTTTTTATTTATATGACCCTTATTTAGATCTATGTTTGCAGTACCCCAGATCGAGGGGTTAATTTTTGCAAAAATTTTATTACTCATATGTTTTATGTTATATGTCTGCACATGTATGTGTGCCAAATACCTATGGTTAGATGGGTGGGTGGGTGCGCGAGTGTTACCATAAGAAATACTGATGTTGAGTACTCATTTTAATTTTGTGTTGACTATTATTTACGATTATTGCCATAATTATGGGTTGCAATAGCTCATGCCTCCTTCGTTGGCCCCTGTTTACGGGTTGTTCTTGCTGTTGCTGCTGCTGCTACTGTTGTTGTTGCTGTTGTTATTAACACCCATCAAAACAGCTTTAGCACCTAAGTTGAGCAGCAACGTAACAAGAGCCGTAGCCATAGCCGGGGTAGGAACAGGAGCAGCAGCAGTAACAACAAACAGCCTTTTATTAGATGTATTTATGTATATTTACACAACATATATCATTGGCTTCTATAGAGGAGCGGACAGGTTGTACAAGCTTTTGGTAAATGTTGTACTCGGGCATATGAGTGTAAAGGGATCACCACAACCATACTACATACAATAATGTATAGCTATACACGGTCACAGGTATATCTACATTAGGCTGGGCCACCATAAAAAATTGTTGTTTACACCACCCATGGAATGATTAATGATGGCTTTAAAAAATATTTCCTCCCTAGGTTAATCAATCTGTGAGCTAACTGCTCATGAAAACAACCCTAAACATCATATTTTTCGCATGAAATTTTTTATGTTGCATTTTTGTCCTTTACTTTCTTTTTTTAGTTCTTTACTGAATTTAAGGAAAGCACTTTCAATGTAATTTGTAAACACTCCACGAGAGTATTATATCATTGTGAATTTTTTTGTAATACCCAAAAGGAAGCGAGATATATCCGATCGACTTAGAATCACTTTCTGAATCGATTTAGCAATGTCCATCTGCCTGTCCATCCATCTATTCTTTTAATTTGTAGAAAATTTGTTCAGATTTAGATATAGCCCCCATACGAATTTCTCTCCCGATTTGACTCTTTTAACTCTAGATACCACATATTTTAACAGATTTTCTTCAAAATTGGCAAAACATATTATATTTCAACTAGAAATACCTGTTAGATCGGTTCATAGCTCCCTTGGTAAAAATGGGTTCAGATTTATATATAGCTCCCAAATAAATGTTGCTCCCGGCTTTACTTTTCCGCCCCAGAAACCACGTATTTCACCGAATTTATTCAAATTGAGCATAAAACGTTATACTTGAAATGGAGGAACTTACTGCGTAAGTGAGTCACTTCATTCCATGTTTGGATATAGCCCCGATGCAAATATTCTTCTCGATCTGACAAATTGGGTCCGGTCATATCAGTCCATGATTAGGATACATACAAAAATCCCTCCCGTTTTCACTTTTTAACGAATTGAATTGTATTCGGATAGAAAGTGAGTGTATTATATAGTCGGGCCGCCCTACTTTAGCCATTCCTTACCTGGTTATTCTTATGTAAGAGTAACTCATTGGTAAGAACTTATGAAATATAAACAGAAGGAATAGCGTTCGAATAGCGTTGTGAATATCGGACGAAAAATTTATATATTTATAAAAATGAGCCCTGCGGTTTAAATTTTCTTCCAATGTTCATCATTAAGGCATCATTCGAAATGTTTTTGCAGATAGTTTTTTTACAAAAAAAAGAAAGAATTTTAAGTTGTCACTATGAAAACTACGAACAATTTTATAATCGTCCAATAATCGGCAAAATATTTGCCGATGGGCAATGTATTTTTTGGCTTTCTAAACTCGAAAAGGGTTATTAATTTGCTTTTTATGGATCCATCTTTTTAATTTTTAATAGTATTTTAAATTTCGTCGAAGGTACATTTAAGATTTGTACTTTCATATGTCCAATTAAAAGTAATTGAGAATATAACTTCTACATAGAAATAGTCTCCAAAAATATTTTATATTATTTTTAAATTAATTAAAAAAATCAAGGCTTTCTAAATAAGTGGTTAAATAGCGTGAAAAAGTAAAGTACAGTAAATTAAGTACAAACAAGTAAAGTATATCCTTCAATTCGGTGAGGATTTGGGAAAGTGTCCTATATCATGGACCGATGATACCCTCTTTCACAATGTATGTTTCTGATCAAAATCTGTTGCAATATGTTTACATGAAACCTACGACATTTTCATGAAACCTACATATAAATCTGCACCGATGTGGCTCATTTTTAATAGAGATGTTTCTAGCTCAAATATAAGGTGTCCCAAATTTGAAGAAAATCTGTCAACATATTTGGATTCAATAGCAGAAAAAGTCAAAATGAGAGCGAATTTTGTATGGAAGCTATTTCTAAATCAGAACCGATCTGACCCATTTTCACCACAGTTATTTCTAGTGCAATTATAAGGTACTGTGCCAAATTTTAAGAAAGTCTGTTAAAATATGATGTGGAAAAAGCCTAACCGAGAGCGTAATTTGTAAGTCAAATATATGTGTCCAAAATGGGGGCCCATTCTACTCTATTACAGCTCTAGAAACTGCATCTTACATCGGATCTTCAACAAATGTTGCAGATCATGACATATTTCAACTAGGAATACCGTGAATGAGAACTATATAGGCCCATGTGTTGTTATAGGCCCCCATCAAATGTCCGTCCGATTCATCCTATTACCGCTGTGTAATCTGAATTTGTCATTGGATCTTGATCAATTTTTACAGAACATGTTATATTTACTTTAGTCGGAATATCTGCCGGAAACTTGGATCAATTATCATATTATTTACCATTTTCGTTAAATTTGACTAAAGATGAATTTATAGTATAAAAAATTGCTCACATGATACACATGGGTTTAGTAATCAAAGCGAGGTATTTACGCAGGGAGTGGTGTAGGGTATTATATAGTCTGCCCCACCTTACTTTAGACTTTCCTTACTTGATTTTTAAATAAAACGCAAACCATTTGAGATATTTCCAAAACTTTATGAACGACTTGAAATACAATCAAAACATTTATGTATGGAACTCGACATCGTTCATATGGCCGCCAAGGGTACGTCGGCAGCGGTCGATTCGTTAGACCCTATTTTCGATGACTCTGTTAAACATTTCGGCCGTAACGGCCGCTATTTCGTGTTCAATGTTGGCTCTGAGTTCTTCCAACGTCGTCAGCTTGTTGGCATAGACCAATGATTTGACGTGTCCCCAAAGAAAAAAGTCTAGAGCCGAACTAGGCGGTCAATTGATTGGTACATTTCTTGAGAAAATACACTCACCAAACTTACTGTTCAATAAATCGATTGTAACGTGTACAGTGTGGCTTGTGGCCCACACTGTGTCGTCTAAGTCCATGTTTTCCAATTCGGGCCAAAAATAATCGGTAATCAAGTGTCATAATATGTATGAAACATTTCTTAGAAACAATGAAATGTAGTTCTTCGTTTAATGAACTTTTGTCTTACACGTTCATTTATCATAATAGAATTTATGATTATGATTTCAGGTGAATTTAGCTACCAGCTGGTCAAGAAATATTTTTCAAATTATCAGTCAGTTCATACTTTTTTATGTGGGGTGACTGGAAATTATTTTTTATTTGTACGGACCACGACCCATCCTGATATACATTTTATTCGTGCATATATATATTAGACCGGTCCTCATTTCTTTTTTTTTTTTTGAATTCGTATGACGGCAAGCGCTAAAACTACTCTATTTGAACCTAAAAATACACAAAAAAATTTGAGCTTGATTGGACAATTTTTAGGCGTGCCCCCGCCAACAATTGTTTGTCATTAAAGTTAGTTACTATCATATAGGGGAAATTATCACCTTTGGTGCTCTTTTTTGACATAACTCGAGAACCACTAGTCCGATTTTGTTTAAATAAATTGAAAAATAATTAAGAATTACAATTCCTTTAAAATGTGTATATATAGCGTTTTTCTATATAATCAACAGTTTAGCCGGTAAAAATAAATGTATGAAGAAAATAACTATTTTTTGCCTAAAATATTAATATTTTTTATTTTTTAAATTCATAGAAAATCCAAAACGAACAAATACATTTTAAAATTAAAAATCTAAAGCGATGACAACCAAAAGACTTCGATCGGATGATGACATTATGTTAATTGGCGTAATGGACCACCAAATTACTGGAGCTAAATTACCAGGAAGAAAACAAGTGCTACAAGTTTTATTTTATAATTTAAGAATAGTTGGCTTAAATTTAAGAGAAAGTTCTAGATTAGTTGTTGCTGAGGTCAGCACGTTTTGGCAAAAAGCACGAATTCCAACACACCATGAAAAACACTGCATTGAGAAGCTGGAAAAATTATACAACAAGTGGAGAGATATTACAAAGCATCATGGTCGAAAAACAGAATGTCAAAACAGGAAAGAAACTGAATTTCAAGATAAATTAGATGATTTATTCGATATCGCACATGCAAACGCGTTTGAATTAATTAAAATACAAGAAGACAAAGAGTTCTTAAAAAAGCAACGAGAAAAAGGAAGACCAGGTTGTATGCTAGGAACGGATAAAATTGTAATGCAGAAAGAAAAGCGAAAGACAGTCCAGAAAGAACAAGAAAACCAGCGTCGAATAAAAGAAGATGAACGAAAAGAGTTATATGAACAACAGATTCAAAGAGGTATACAATTAAATATTCTATCTTTTAAGCAAATCAGAATTATTGTTGTAAAACAGGTATGATTGACATTGACGACGAAAACGATATTGAAGTTGTAGCATCAACATCAACATCTGTATCAAATCCAAATACAGGTACATCAGGTATCTCCAGAGGTAAAAGCGCAACTGCTGACGCGTTGGGCTATGATATCGAAGATCTTATACTAAATAGATCATCAATTCGTCGAATGCGTCAGAAGCATCGTGCAACAACAGCACAAAACATTGCAGCAAACTTTGATGTAAGTACTGTAATGTGGGTTTTCCCTATGCTTCTTTTTTTTATGTTTTGAGTATAAATTAAGAAACTTGAGTTTTTATTTCCAGATTCCACGTAGTTTTGTTTTGCACTGGGATGGTACAATGTTACCAGAAATTAGTGGCAGGGAAAAAGTTGACCGCTTGCCAATCATAGTCTCATCTCAAGGTATCGATAAACTACTTGGCATTCCAAAGTTAAAATCTTCGAGTGGAAAAGAAATATCAGATGCCGTGTTTAATTCAATAAATGAATATGAAATGCTTGATCTAGTTCAAATAATCTGCTTCGACACAACTGCTCATAATACAGGAGTTCAAAGCGGTGCTGCTGCTCTGCTTGAAGGAAAACTAGGTCGCGATTTATTATATTTTCCCTGCAGACACCATATTTACGAGTTGTTGATCCGTAAAGTGTTTGAAATTAGAGTGGCTACTACAGCCGGTCCAGAAGTGCTAATTTTTAATCGCTTTAGCAAATACTGGATTAATATTGACAAATTAAATTACAAGAGTTGTTTAGAAGATGAACACATTATTACAGTATTGACTGCTGAAGAACGTGGAACAATTTTAAATTACTGTCTAGATAACTTAAAACAAGCTCATACCAGACGCGACTACAAAGAATTATTGCAATTAGTTGTCACTTTTCTTGGTGGTACGGTGCCGAATTTTAACACCTTTCGTATACCTGGTGCAACTTCTCATGCTCGATGGATGTCAAAATGTATTTATGCACTTAAAATGTATTTGTTTCGTAATGAATTCAATATGACCAACCAAGAGTTAAACGGTAACGTAGTGTCTGTCTGTTCGTAGTTCGTATTTATGTAAAAGCCTGGTTTGGATGCACTAAAGCAATTGAAGCACCAAATCAAGACTTAAATTTAATTAAAAATATTATGGCTTATCCTGAAAGGGATATAGCTCTTGCTTTGCTACAAAAAATCAGCAATCATTTGTGGTATTTGTCGGAAGAAGCAGTCGGTCTTTCATTCTTCGATCCTAATGTAAGTGTTGCAATTAAAAAAAAATGGTTCAGGCAATTAATGTTGAAGCAAATACAGAAAATGCAAGCGAATAATAACTAATCCAACAAATATCGGCACATTTGCGCAAAAAGATTTAAGCGATTTTGTAAATTCCAATACACACGCATTCTTTGATCGTTTAGAAATTTCAAAAGAATTTTTGCAAGTCGATCCATCGGATTGGAATGAAAGATTTGACTACGCTCACGGATCACAAATTTGTAAAAACCTATCTGTAGTGAATAATGCAGCTGAAAGAGGCGCCAAATTCATTACAGATTATAATAATAAATTAACCCACAACGAAGAGGAGAAACAATTCCTTTTTCAGGTGGTTAAAGAATATAACATGAATTATCCCACTTTTAAAAAGACTTCACTATTAAATTAAAATAATATTAATGTTACTATGAGTATGTAATTAATAAAAATATTTAAGTTTATTCTTAATTTTCAAATAAATGTAAATAAAATAAAAAATATATATATTTTTGCCTTATTTCTCATAATAAAAACAAAAAGGTGCTTGGGGCACGGCTAAAAATTATCCAATCGTTGTCAATTTTTTTTTATGCTTTTTGGGACTAAAACGAATATTTTTAGCGCTTGCCGTAACATATATTCGAGAAAATAAATTTGTCCATATAAATAAGGACCGGTCTTATATATATAGTATGTATATGATACAATCATATGTGCATATCACAGTGGTTTTGATTACTCAGTGAAAGATTCCGTCTCACAGTGAAACTAAGCTCACAGGGGAAAACAGCCTAAGTCGAAATGTGAAATAACCCATAGAATGGCTATTTCTTAATAGTGACTTTTACGTTTGAGATATCAAATATAAGAGTTGCAAACTCTAAGCCAAAATTTCTAAACAACCACTCTACCTTTATTCCGAAAGATTCGACAACACTAATGCAAGGTAACATTTTAAATTCACGTTTATATTATCAAAAAAACATTTTCAACAAGGGTACGTATTTCGAGTTCACCCCTCCACTGTGATTCTTATATGAATACCACCACACCATTACCTGAACAAGTCCTTATACATTAGAAAGCAGACATTCCCAGAGATATATCTACACATACATACACACATACACACGAAGGAGACTGAAAGTACTTTAACAGACAATGAGTTATACAAGTGGTTGTGGTAATTTATGTGTTTAGCTTTTGTTTTAACAATCTGCTGCTTTAGGCAGCAACCCCACAGCAACCAGCAACAGAAAAACAACCGACAGCAGCAGCAGCAGCAACATCAGTGGTACCCGATTTTCGAGACCACATCATATGAATTTTGCATAACATTAAAGAAAGATCTGACCAACACAAAGCCACTAACTCCGCTTCTAACTTCTTATAGTGATGTCGAAATTCAATATTTTACAGAAAACCGGTCAACCGGTTTGTTAATAAGGTAACATGTAAAAGTCCTGCTTCATTTGTTGAGCAGTGTAAGAAACATCGAAACGTGAAATTTTTACTGTACATTCTGCTTATAAAAGTCGATTAATTGTTTAGTTCGTACTTACAAACTAACAATACTATCTATATTTTCCGAATATGATATAACGAATGTACACAGATCGAGAACTAATGTTCGGGCTGTTTTTCTTTAACCCGGGATAATAAGCTGAAATAATAAAAACGCTATTAAAAACTTAATTTTTTACTGAAATTTTAAGATTTTATTTAGGGTTTTTAGTTATACAGTTATTGTAAAATATTTATATGACTTGTTTAATAATTGTGGCATGAATATTGAATGGACACTGTCCAAAAATATATTCTGGTAATAAAAGATGTAAAACTAAATTTAACAAGTAAGAAGGCGTTAAGTTCGGCCCTCCACCACGGAGTGCATTCCACAGTATTACCAGCAGATTAAATGATGTCGACATAGAAGTACAGAATCATATTACGAAAATTGTGATATGTTTATGCACATTACTATATTTGATTACTATTTCAAACTATAATGTATACTTATGCGCACTGTTTAAAATCTACTACTATAAATAAATACAATGCTGTAAATGTGAAAGTGAACATGCCGAAAATATTAGGCTATTGTCAGTCGCCATTAGGGAGAAGCATTTTCAGATACAGACAAAGTGACTGCATTATTTTGATAAGAAAAGTACAAATTTTAAAGATATCCCCATTCGCCCCATTCTCCGCCCAAATGTACAAATTTCGAAAAAAAACCTTTTTGTTTCGAGTCTTCATAGTCAGACCGAATACACACCGAATTTCATGATATCAACTTCAGCGGTATGGAAGGTCCCATTTTAACCCTCTTTTTCAATTGTATCCCTTAAAAGTACGAATTTCGAAAAATCCCTCTATTTTACGTGTTTATGCAATTAGAGGGATGTACACACCGAATTTCATGATTCTAGCTGTTGTCGTATCATTGGTACCATATTTTATCCATTTTTGTCCCATTTCGCCCGCTAAAACATTTATTTTCTTTGTGGTGCTTCCAAACTACAAGAGGAATGTCCGCAACAAATTTCAAATGTATAAAAAGCAGAAATTTAATTAATAAGCCAAGGCAACCAATATGTACAATTTTTATCCCCTTTTTCCATTTTACACCCTAAAGCTACGAATTTCGAAAATTTCCTTTATTTTATGTGTTTACGCAATCAGAGGAATATATACAACGGTGTAGCCGTTTGGATGGTACTTTTTTTATCCATCTATCCCCATTTAACCCCTTAAAAGTACAAATTTAGAAAAAAATACTTTTATATGATGTATCTACTCTATTAGAGATATGTACACGCCAAATTTCGTGTTTCTATCTGTTGTCGTTTGATAGGTACTATTTTTATCCCTTTTCGTCCCATTTCGCCCCCTACAAATAAAAATCAATCTATGGTGCCCTTTTCTGCTATAAAGGGAATGCGAATTGCAAATATCAAGTAAATACAAGCTATTATGTTAAAAAAACGTGCTGAAATATTCTAAATATTAGGGGTATTTTCAGTCCTTGTGAGGGAAAAAAATTTTCCCTCTGGGCCGATTTCGCCCCTTTCAATCCCAACCGATCTGCAACCATAAGACACATTTAGGAAAAATTTGAACATCCTAGCTCATTTCGTTTGGCCGATATCATGCTTTCAACAGACAGACGGACATGGACGGACGGACGGCTATATCGTCTTAGAATTTTACCACGACCCAGAATATATATACTTTATGGGGTCTCCGATGAATATTTTAAGGTGTTTCAAACGGAATGGCAAAGTGAATATAACCCCATCCTGGAGGTGGAGGGTATAAAAAAATAGAATAGGGTAAATTTATTCATAGAATTGTTTAAAAGCTTCAAGACAGGCAATATATCATGGAAATTTACTCGAATATGAAATCAACCCGAACCTAGGCAGCCATCAAATCAAGTCAAATCCAAGAAATATTCGGGTTCGGACAAGTGGTCGCCCGTTTTACCAATTGCTTTCCAACAGTCGTCAAAGAAATAAGGTATATTATTCTTCCTCAAGTAAACTTTTTGTAAATCTGCAAGTAAATTTTTTTTGGAAATTTTCCCTCAAACTAACTAAATATTTACTTAAACTGAGAAAAAATTGCTGCTCAGACCCCTTAACGTTTAAAAAAGCTGTTGTTGTGGATATATAGCGGTAGTGAGTAAACTAAGGTTATGTTAACTTGATATAAGAAAACAAGTAAGTAAGCTTCAGTCGGCTAAACCGACTTATATATACCCTCACTCTCAGAGAACATATATACGAAAGTTTAAGGAATTAAAATTGTGATAATTTGTGATCATTTGTGTTCCACATTTGTAAAACAATTGTAAAAACATGTTCAAATATCAAGTCATAGTGGATCCCATGCACCAGTATAGAAGTTATGAAGTATTTAATATTACCTAGGATAGCGACAATTGTGTGGGAGGTACATGAAGGGGCGTGGCTAAAGCGTAAATATTTTTTATATTTAAAGTGATTATAAAAACATTTTTAAGTATCAAATTGCAAATGATTTTGACTACCCACATGGATGTTATGCCGGTTTTATTAACCGAAGTTTCTGCCACTTTGTGTGGAAGGTACCATGAATGTAACCATTATAAAAGAAGTGCTAAATATAAAATTTCACAGTATTCCGATCATCAGTATAGATGTTGTAGCATCTTTAATTTTTTTGATTAATTTTGATTAATTTGTGTGGTAGGTACTGGAAGGGGCGTGGCAAAACCCGCCATATTTTGCAAATGATTATAAAATCATTATCAAATATCAAAAGAATATGGACTATTTGTGTGGGAGGCACCAGAAGGGGCGTGGCAATTTCGTCCACCTTCGAACTTAAACTATGTTTGGGAAAAATATTACCATGTGCAAAGTTTGAATTGATTCCTTAACTCCTTTCGAGAGTTATCGTTTACACCAGCCAGACAGACGGACGGACGGACATGACTCAAACACCTTAAAAAGTTGTGAAACAAATTTGGCTCAAACATACCTGTGGTCTTAAGTCACTCCTTCAATGCGTTACACTTTTTTCTGTCCCAAATGACATATACCCACCTACTCTGTATAGTGAGGCTATAAAAACAATTTTAATTTTTGAACCTATGGTCACCCACCACTATGAATTTTTGATTTTTTCTACAGTAATAGAAAATTAAATATATATTTTCCAGAATATTCAAGGACTACGACTACTTTTAATTTTTGGAGTCTTTGAACCACAAGGACATTCCTCATTTCATACATTTTCGGAAAGAGGAGGTGAAAATCTTTCAGATGATACATAGAGGGCGATTTTTTAGCTATTATCTTTTTGGCAACACTGGTTTAAACAGCGGACGCACGTTTCGTGTTTTGTTTCACTGTCAAACATCTTCAGTTTGCTCTATAATTTAACCATGAAGTGTCTTACAAACGAACAACGCTTGCAAATTATTGAATTTTATTATCAAAATGCGTGCTCTGTTAAGAAAGTTCATCGCGCGCTTCCATTTTATGGTCAGTTTAATCGAGCCACTGAAGCGGCTATTCGGGCTATTGTGACTAAATTTCGCACCAAATTTACATTATTGGACATTAAGCCACAAACACGCTTACGTAGAGTGCGAACTGAAGAAAATATCGCAGCTGTATCGGCCAGTGTTAATGATGACCATCAATTATCGATTCGTCGCCGTTAGCAGCAATTGGGCCTCTGTTACTCAAAAACGTGGAAATGCCAAAATTGGATTAAGCGGATGGACCATTTGAGGCGCAGTCAAGGTCAACATTTGCATGAAATAATCGTCAAACATGAAATTATATGGACCGTACTATCGATTCAAATAAAGATTTCATGCATTTTTCTGAATTTTATGTGTTTTTTTTTTTGAAAAACTTTCCTATATCTTTTAAAAAATCACCCTTTATATCGTTAAAAAACCATCTCTTCACAAAAACCCCAATAACACTGGAACACTGTAAAACTCAAACCATGTAGTACTTTAAGCTACGGTAAACGTTACATAAACCGCAAACATTAGTAGAATGTACGTGCCAAATTTCATCAGAATCGAAGAAGGTCAAAATCCACACTGGATCGAAATTTTGGCAATTACCCTACTACCCTATATTCACATATCGAAATTAGCTTACAAATAATCAAAATTTCTCTAATAATGCTGTTTTGGTATATTTCCTTACATTCACTTGTCTCCTCATCCTAGCCTAGTATGTTAGTGTTTCATCTCCTGCCAAATATATGTCCATTGCTGTTTTTTTTGGTATTTTTTATGTATTTTCAGTTGTTTACACTTCGACACAGACAACAATAAAATGAACAGCTGAGTTAGCATAATATTGTCATTTCATTCACATATTAATTGGTGTTGGTTTGAACAACTAATGTCCCGGCTAGTTACTTTGCACTTTAATCGGACTATGACAAAACGGACCTGCGTTATATTAATTTAAAAATTTTTTGAAGCCTCATATGTTTACGAAATATTTGAATATTTTAAAAATATTTATGAAATTGCTTCATAAATATTATGAAGGAAACTAGCTTTTTGTACCCGGCGTTGCACGGGGTTTCGTCTTCCTTATTTATCTTTATCTTTGTATGCTCGCAATTTTTATTTTGTATATTTTTACCTCCTTAAATTAGTTTAAATTACATTTTTAAAATATAAAAACTTCACGAAAATTTAAGTAATTTTTTCAGTGTTTTTTTAAAGAAAATGAAACATTTATTAGAGAGTTAATTAATTATGGTAATTATTTCTAAGAATGTATTTTGTGTCTATTAGTTAAGTTAGTCAGTATTTCATTGGAGTGCTTCGGGATACACGATATTTAAAATTTTTCCACCTTGTTCAAGTACATTAAAGTTTTTGTCAAAAGAGCAAGCAACATATAACAAACATAACATATAACTGACCATGTGAAAAACATGGATTTCAATCCACAAACTTCAAGTGATTGCCCTTGTGCTTTGTTTATAGTCATTGAAAATGCTAGGCGAATCGGAAACTGTAGTCGTTTGAAATCGGATGGTATATCGGCGAATATCATCGGAATGCGTGGTATAAGGACATCTTTTCCTTTTGATTTTCCATTTAAAATCGTTGCTTCAATGACGTTGGACATTAGTCTCTTGACAGAAATTCTAGTACAAATGCACAATCGAGGAGGACTAACACTCCTTAGGAGAATTATAGGTGAACCAATTTTAAGAGATAACATTTGCGGCGGAATTCCTGGAAGGTCCAAATAATTTAGAAATTCAATTCGATAGTTGATAATTTCATCCGCATTCATGATACTGTCTCTCGATTTGTAATGTGTGCAATCACCTAGAAATTTGTTCCAGAATTTCTAGCCGATATAGCACGGACGTAAAACCACTCTCTGTTTCCATAGTTTGTGGTAATTTGTGGGAAGACTTTCTCGATTAATTGCTAAATTGATTCCTGAATGACATTTTTTCAAAATGTAATACTCCTTTTCACTGCACCAACTGATACTTTTCCATTACCAACATCCAGTAGATGTTTCGAAAATATAGCTGCTGAGTCATCGTGATGCAGATGTACATGCATATTGGTGGTCAGATTAATTTTTTGTACATATCGCCAGAGATGAGGGTGCTGATTTTGGAATAACTGGAAGGGTCTGTCGGAAGTCTCCAGCTAGTAAAATAAGAGTTCCACCGAATGGTTGTGTATTTGATCTTAAATCTTGAAGTGTCAGATTAAGCGCTTGTAGGGATTTCTTATGTGTCATGGTGCAGTCATCCCACACAATCAGCTTGCATGTTTTCAGCATTTTCGCCATGTCTGAACTTTTGCCAATAACGCTGAATGTGCCGTTCGTCCTCCATCCAATAATGTAGCAGCAATACTGGGGGAAGCAATAGCTAAAGCTATCCATTTTGATATGGATGTGCGCTAATACCAAACTGATAAGAAAAGTTTTGACTGTGGCTCCTGGTGCATCGAGAAAAAAAGACCGCCGCTGTCATTTGTTACTGCAGATATAATTTTATCAAAGGCCACAATTTGCAATTAATAGAGTTTTTTTGTTGCGACAAACAAAAGCAAGTCTTCAACATTGAATTGCCGTTCTCTTAGCAAATCTCGATCACTAATGTCAATGGTAGAACATTCAGGCACCACCATTCCAAGTTGATTAAGAGTTTTGTTGCTGATGGCTGGGCATATGTCTTAATTTTTTATCAGCTCTTAATTGAAACTGAATTCTGCGTTGTTTGGGTGGTGCGGGTATAAACACGGCCCAATGCATATGAAGCGTAAACATTTTGATACCCATCTACTGGAACACCTTGCTTGGTTCGAGTATGAGGAGTCGCGGCAATTGTTCATAACATGACCTCTTATATGCAAGAACCAAACCTGAACGTAGCGACAGAAAAAAAATCGACACATGTTACTTTATGATATTGTTGTTTGGGTGGAGCCGCATCCCATTTTGTAGCGTGACCTTTTTATAGTCAAGGGTTATCCTCTGTTCGTTACAATAAAATATTCAAGTGAATCAATGTATTTTGTTATAGTTTTAAAATATAGTTTTTGTGATGCCCATTTGTCGTGTATTCCCCTAGCCAGAAAACATCCCCTTTCCACAGGCTAGATACAGTAAAATTTTCAAGAGAATCCGCCATTCGTTACGTGTTTTGTGATAATTCTCACGTCCATTTGTATCATGACCATTGTATAGTCACCATTCAGAAACTATCTGTCTGTTCAGAAGTTGGTCACAATA